>JAOUZG010027945.1:127232-161850 GCA_026289955.1 Argiope argentata
ATACAGTAAAGTGTGATTTTAAAAAGTTAGAAATGATTTAATTAAAAAAACTTTTTATAATATATACACTATTATATCATATATTTTAGAATTGGGTTATTTCAATTTAAAATATTATTAATACTTAAATAATTTGCTGTATTTCTCAAAAAAACTCAAGAATTTCTATTTCAAGCATTAAATAAATTAAATGAATGATGATATATATTAATGATGATTATATGCGTATTTTTGTATAATTTCATTCTTAAAGCAATTAATACTGTTATAATTCTTAAATATAAATTCAATTACAGATTCCAATTTGCTATTATTTCAAAAGTGTCAATATATAATATATAAATATATATTTAAAATGTCTTAAGTTTTTAAATTCTAACCAAGAAAAGGAATAATTTTGAAGTAGTTCAGATGAATTGAAATTAAACTTACTTTTAAGATCGTTTTATCAATGGCAAAAGAGTCCACAGCTCGATCAAATATGTTCTGTGTCATTTGTTTCAAAAAAAAAAACATTTTAATGTTTTTTTTTTTCTTCCGGGCATCGCTTGACTTACTCGCAGTAGTCACTGACTCCCGACAGTTCTGCTTCATTTGCCCAAGGAGATAATCCCCTGAAAGTGTAGGATAGCTCTATCCTGATTTATTATCCGAAGAGCTTTTATTGCAAAACTGTTTTCATTCAGACAATGCGTGTCCCTATACTTCCCGTTTAATCTCTTATGTTTCAAAACTTAACGCTCCTCGGCACAATAACCCTTGACAGTTTGTTTGAAAAACGGAAAGCGAACAAGCAGATGGCTGTTCTTGATTCACCTCGATGAAACGCATCACTTCTTTCGGACAAAGAATGCCAAACGATAGTCAGTCGTTCGCTCCCGTTGCCACGCGTTGGCTAACAAATGTTGAAAAGAAATCTCGATTGATCGTGAAGACGAATTTGATGCACAAGTGAAGCCTAAATGACAATCAGTGCTTAGGATTCACAATGCAAGTGCCGTATTTTAAAAGGAATGAGAAATAGTGGTTATTGTTTCCCAGTTGTGTAGCAGTATCAATTTAGAGCTGTAAGCATTGAGCGGATAAAATGGAATCCACTTTATTTCTTTATCCAAGAAGAATAGCACTCCACAGACATAAAACACTGGACATTTTTCGATTGATAAAGTGCTATCCGTGTCACAGGCACTTTTTCTTTCCAGAGATAATCTTTTCACCGAAATCTTGATTAAAAGTGATTTCTTCAGTAGAAATTTAAAGGAAATAAAAAGAATGGTTGCGATTGAATTAAAACTAAAGAAAAATATCATATTTTTCCTTATTTCCTGGTGGATGGTATATTTCGATTTGTTTACATTAAATGCGGTTAAAATATTTCCTTGAAGAGAATCTTAATTTTGAAATAAAAGTATTAGGAATCTTGTATTTCAATTTAAAGCAAAAGTGAGCTTGCATTTTTTTTTCTCAAACTATTGAGGATATAAACGCGATAATAAATGAAGCGAAAAAGATGGAAAATATATTTGGGTTTTTAATATTCATTGTTTTGAAATTAATTACTTTTCATACGGTACAAAAACTGAGAAAATCGTACCTGTATATATTATAAGGTATTACATTGATAAAGAATTATAATTAGTTTTTACTCGAAACTTCTACCTTTAGAATATTGAATCAATATTTTTCTGCAAAGAGTTACAATATAATATAATGCAATGTCATTTTATGATTAAAAAGGGCAATCTTTCATTATGCTATAGTGTTATAAAAGTCTGCATTGTTTACAGTTTCCGTGGTTCAATAGATAATTTTATTTGTGAATCTTTTGAAAAATAATTTAAAAAAGAAAATTCAAGCGGATGAGAAGTTTCTTGCACTATCTATAAAAAGATCAAAGTCGTCATATTTTTTTCTCGAAGATTGTTAACTTTTTGAAAGATGGAAAAGGCTAAATAATCCGTCTTCCACCTGAAATATTAGTATATCCTTTGTTATCGTTATTTACCACTATCTCCTTAATTTCTGTTATGTATCATAGTTTTGAAAAAAGGGTTTTAAGTCATAAAAATAGATAAAACATTTTAAGCCACATGTAGTTAAAACAACATGACTCCCTATAAAGGATTGTAAAAGTGCTTTTGTTTTGCAAATTTAAGGACATTTTTAAAACCCTAAAATATAAGGAAATAATTAAAATAGTACCATTCATAAAAGGTTAAAGCAACACTGACTCTTGAATGACACGAATATGCACCCTGAATACTCTAAAAATGCATTGCAATACAGCCAGCTGCCAAAATGTCTACATTACTTATCCCATCCTTTTATTTAAAAAAATCAGAACGCAGTTGGAGCTTTATTGAGAAGATTCATTGACTTTCTCTTGCAAAAAACACAAATTTCATACAAGTCACGTAGCTCATATCCCTACAGTGTGCTCAGGGCAGCTCCAGAAAAATCCTCAAGTTTCTTGACATCAAGCCAAAAATCTGTGTCACCCTATTTACCATGTCTTTTGGAAAGAAAAAAATCATTTCAACTTACGATGACGGAAACCGAAATTCCTAAAAAATGCCTTGCGGGCATCTTATTTACAACAGCTCCAAAGGTGTTGCCAAAAAGAAACAAGAAATTAAGGACTGACGTACTGATTCGTATTTTGATACACCCATTCCTGGTGAGCGGAATCGTTCAACATTCTTCAATCAATACCATGTTTGCCGTGACACACCCAGGAGCGCCTACCAACCATCAACACCCGTTTTTTTTCACTGTAATCGATATTCTATGTGCTTAATAATCAGAAAATTAATTCGCATTCTTATTTTCCTTCACGAGAGGCCTGTTTACAAAATCCTAAGACAATTTCAGGGTCACTCGAAAAGAAATTCAGATTGTCTTGACTGCCCTTTGTTTAATTTTGTGAAACACAATGAAGTGTTGTATCAATGAGGAATCCTCTAATCTTGTCTCAAAGACATAACTTGTAGCAAGTCCAGTGATTCATAGGCGAAGTATCTCATTAACGCTTTTTTTTAACATTAAATCTTACTTTATCCTTGATGAACTGCAACCTGTATAGAATTAATTTTTTATGAAGTAGAATTTAGTTGCATTGTTTTTTAATAAGCTGTAATTAAAGATGGACATGTTTGAATGGTGATTGACAAGGTCTTAAGAACAGCATCTTAAAATATTTCTTTCATGTAGACACTTGCCTAGAAGAAACAAACTTCATTCTTTAATCTATAATACAAAGGTGTGTGTTTTTTGTCAGAAATCATTTTAGTTATTGCATTGTCAGAAGCTTAAACAGAAGAAAAAAATTCAGGTAAAACTTTAATGTATTCCAACAGTGTCTTTAGCAATGAAATATCACAATGTTTAATTTAAAACAATTAGCAGAAGATTACTGCTTCTGCTGCATAACTTTGCCTTACAGCCTCTTTAGTTTTGATAAAGAAGACATTTATCATTACTACATACTTAAAACCTTGACATTAAAACAAATAGATGTGAATAATCAAAGAATATTGTTAGAAATGGAATTTTCAAAAAATTCAAATGCAATTCATATGTAAGTAAATATGTTAACATTGTAAGGTTTTTAAAAAGTAGGCTTGTAAGTGATTTGATGTTTTACCTAATTGATTCAAGTTTTTACTCCATTATTAAATTGAAATTTGTCAATAAAATGTAATCAAGTAATTTCATGTTATGTTAAAAATTCAAAAAAATAGGACATTACAATCATCTAATTGTTATAGACCAAATATTTGTACAACAAAATCTATAAATTGTGTTTGAAAATTATTTGAGGAATTAGTTTTTTTATCGTTCATATGAAAATTAAGAACACAATGATTTTAAGTTGTTACACATGTTAAATGTAAGAACTGCTTTTATATTTAAATTTACAGCTTTCTGTCTAATCTTCATGATAATTGGATTTCTTTTAATTCTCAGAGAATGAATTTCATTATATTCTGATTAAATTTGAAACTTAGATATTTCTACGATTAATCATACCTTAGAAAATAATCGGCAAAAGAAATAGTAGATGAAATAAATATTTAAATAGTACTTGGGGAATTAAAGAAATAAAGCGAAAAAAATTCAAAGGAAATTTTTTATCTTATTAATACCTATTTAATTATTTTATGGAGAAGATATATTGTTCGGTGTAAATCATATGAGAAAACAGAATTAAATAACTTGTTCATTTCTAACTGCTTATTTTATTTATAAAACATTTTTTTCATCAGGAGATACAAAAATTATAAAAACCAAGTCCAAGTCTCCTAAAAACTTCATGACATTTCTAAAAAATACGAATTTTGAATTTCAAAAATTTAGTATTTAAAATTTATTGCATTCATTCTATAAATGAAAAAATATTGATATTTTATGGCATCATATGCCAAAATAATTTTCTTAAAATAAATTCTATTAGTAGCTACTTTATTAAAAAATCAGACAAAATGTATCTTACATATGTAATCAAAATATAGGTGCATCGTTGATTTAATTCTTATTGATTATTTATCAAAATATTTTTACTTTTTATCACAAGTTAAGGGAATTCATTTCAAAATGTCATAATCTTCCATTATTATGGAAGTATAAATCCATGATAATGGGAGATGTTCGATAATAGGATAACTTAAGAAGACAGATATATGTTCTTGTTCAAAATAGAGGAACAAAATTTATCCAAATGGTGAAAATATGATTGCGATGATAACATTATACAACCATAAATTAGCAAAACCTTGCTTTGCTTTTCAAATTATTTCTTGTCGTTGTAAAAGGCAAATCATTCACTTAAGTTTAGTGAGTAATATATCAACAAAGGCAATATTATCTTTCTACCACACAGTGGCACTCTTATTCTAGTTTGCCTGTCTTTCATAAAACGAAACAATGGCATCTTCTTGGGCATTGCACTCTTGTCAAAGACAACAGTTATTCAAATACACATCGAATAATAGGTCATTCCTACGCATCTTTTTCTCTTGTGGACTCAATAGCTGAAGCCATCTTTTCCTTACTTTCGAAAAGAAAAGTGCTCCAGCAAGGCCAAGAGAGAAGAAAAAACAATGGAAGACAACAACAGGAAAAAATCCGGAGACATTGGCTAGAGGAAGTAAAAATGAAATCCGATGCATGCGACGGGAACACTCGGTCATAAACATCCCATAAAAATTACCATTAGGCTTAGTTCTGCAACAAAGGAATTTGGCAAATCCGTTTGTTTAACTGCGGAACACTAAAAAAGAAATCCTAAATCACCATCCATCAGTGGAAAATCAAAACAAATTTTACTGGAATCTCAGTATTTACCTTGAACCCATAGTCGTTTTATATATATAGTTTGTTGCTTGATGATATAACTTGAGACCAAATATTAAAGATTAATTTCAAAACTAGAAATTAGTACATTAAGATATTTTTAGATTGGTAAATTATTAGAAGAAGATAAAGTTAACATATACATATACTGTCGAGCAAAACTAATTGCTATGATAAAATGGGTTCGTAAAGTAAAACAGATGGAAAATATTGATTCACATTATTTATAGGTAATGATATCTGAAGGCTGTAATTTCTGATTTTTTTCATAAAGTAATTTTAAAAAATTACAATTTACCAGCTCAGGAATCAATACCTGCTGAATCCTTTAATGTATGTTCTTTAAAATTATAATCTTTTATTATCTAGACAATATGATTGACATACAAAATGACTTGTATAGTCATGGAAAAGTCATTGGAGAGAGAGATTTCTTTTGTGTTGTTAACAACGGGAAAACGCCGGTGTCCTAGCATAGGGGTTGCGCATTTTCCCCGTGATCTGAGAACCCCGGCTAGGGCTTGGTTGTTCTTCTGTTTTCTATCTGTAAGGTGAGTGAATGGGCCTCCCTGCAAAAATGATCTGTGCCAGCGAATGTGATGAGTGAATAGCAAAAGTTTTACTCTTGTCCTTATTTGCCGCTACTACAAAACAAGAGACACTGATTAGGCTTAAATAGCTGACTACCTCAGCAAACTAGTCCATGCCAAGTGTCATAAGAAACAACAACAATGGGAAAACTGCTGTTATTATTAACATTTTGGCTTAATGGTATGGCCAAATAGATTCAATTCAGATAGATTAAAATCTCATTTCGAAACTATTAGGGAGTTTCAATGAAAACGTACTTCATAATTTTGAGTCACACGCATCTAACAAAACCAGCACCTTCCAGTCCAATTTTCAGCATTACATCAATAAGTGTTTCGTTCCCAACAGACTTAACGCGAAAACTGAAATCATGTATGATGAATTTTTAGAGTAATCGAGACTACAGGCCAAAAATAGCTAATAACTGTGAAATGAAAATGAGCAGAATGAAATAAAAACCTTATTTAGCATCTTAAAAATAACACAGTAACACAGAAAGCAAGTACAAATTAAGATTCGGAATGCTGTTTATAACAGCGTACATGAAAAGATCTGACGCGAAGATTAAATTCTCTTTATTGCTATGTCCGTGACTTTTGCCAGAATGAAGCATTGCTTTATGATGTCTCCATTATCTTAGATTTAAATACTTCCCCTTGGTGGCATGCATACTCATAACTTCATCCTGTGCAATATGACTTTCGTGAACTCGGGTACAATGCGCGTGTTGTCGCGTGCTTAAAAAGACTGCTTAAAGTAAACTGCACATATTTTTTAGCTTTCCTCTAGAATAGGCATAAAGGACACAAAACAGCCGCATAAGTCACTCCTGAATTCTTTTTCGTTAACGTGGATGAGACAATTAATTTTCTCTACCATGTAAATAAAGGTTTAGCAGAGCGTGAAATAATTTTGATAACTCCATAGATGAAACCATAAGATTCCATTAATTATCAACTACCATCACTTCAAATCGGAATCAAAAATAGTCATTTCTTTGTTTATCTTTTAATTTTTTACGCGTGAGTAATCCCGATTTGAACTCGAGCTTTGGAGTTTACATCTTCTTTGCAAATGCTTCAATTATATCTATCTATCTATCTGTAAAACCCGATATCTCAAAGCTATAAGGATAAAATTTTATTTGTGGTCTGCATAAATTTAGAGATTCTTATAAAATTTTGAACAAATTTGATTTTTATAAAGCTTTTCTTTTTGCTTGACTGAATACATATGAATTCAAACTACAAAACGTGAAAAAAGATAGATTGATAAAATTTTGTACACAAATTTAGCACCTAAAATTTAGATCCGTATTCAATTTTGAACTAATCCATCAAGTGGTTAGTTGTCTGTTGGTTATATTTTCGCATTTATGAGAAAGGATAATGAACGAATAATATTTAAAAAATTATGTATCAATCCCTATTCAGATCAACAAATTAGTTTCATTTTAGTTACTTTTTATTAAATAATTGCTATTAATATAAATAATTTATCAAAAAATTACTGATTTTCTTAAGAATTGGACTCGCATTCTTCACATTCATGGGAAAAATTCTGAAATCCTCACATTTTACCGACTGCCTGTTGATTTCAATTCTCATTACAAACAGCTAAAACTCTATTTAAAGTATTAAAATGAATTAAATTTAATTAACGAATTAGTATTTGAAAAAACTGTCTTAATATCGAGTGTCATCCACTACTAATTTAAAGAATGAATTTAAATTTGAGTGGAGGAATAAAAAGTATTTTATTGATATTGAAAATTTAAACAAGATTTTGATAGGGAGAATGTGAACTAATAGTGGGAATTGAAAAACGCATCGATTTAGATAAATAAAACTTGATGCATAATTGTTGCATCAAATTGTATAGGTTATCATCAAATTTTGAACCAAATCAATCGCAGATTTGACTGTTAATTTATTGCTGTTTTGCATGAAAATTAAAATAAGTCAAAAACAGCAAATTAAATAAATGAAATTTGTTATACAATATTTTAAAATTTGCAGATTTATGTCAGTAACTAAAGACTAAAACTCAATTACAGTCAGGTGCAGTTACTAAAACTGCAAATCTATGTCAAATTTTGGTTTCTATTGGCAGATGAAAAGACCTGAGATCTAACCATGACAACCGGTCTTCCTTCAGATTGTAAGAACGAAACTGTCACTGGGAAGCTAAACAAAGCTCCAGCACCTAGACACATAAGACCCTTTCATCATTCCTTAAATTTCAATAACAATAATAAATTTCAATAACAAATAAAGCCACTGGCATCTTGGCACAGAGGTACCGCGCATTCTTCATGATCTAGATGTCCTGGTTTCGAGTACTGGTTAGGGCATGCTTGTTCTATGTGCTATCTGTGAGTGTGCCCTGTAAAAAGGGGCTGTGCAAGCGAATGTGATGAGTGTCTATCTAAAGTCATACTCTTGGCTTTAGTTGGCGCTTCTTCAAAAACGAGAGACGCTCATTCGGCTTAAAATCGTTGACGTCTGTCAGCGTGCTTGTCTATGGCAAGTACAATTAGTAACAACAACAAACAAAGCCAGAGCATGAACGGAAATATGATACAGATACAATAATATCTAATTAAAAAATCCGAGAATGCAACTAACAAAAGACAGCCAACATTGGGATCATAAGAAAAAAAATTACCATCAAATTTTACACTTATTTTTTTTTATATTAAGAAGAACAAAATGTTCATATAGAGATATTGAAAATAAAAATTTAAATGCTCGACTTGTTCTCGACCTTGAGCACGGTTTACAGTTTCATGCGAGATGTAATAGGGATAACTTCATTTTTAAATTGAGTGCGGGAAAATTTTGGAGAAACTATACACGGATTACCTTACCACATTTGTAATTCTTTAAAAAATATTTCACAACTTATATTTAGAAATATTAATCGATTCTGTGTCGATATTTAAAACCAATAAAATTTTATTGCTAAAAAAATTGGTACAAAATTTTTCTTCCTTGTGAAGTTACTGAAATGACTTTCCATAGTAGAAAATTCATATACTTGAGGAAAACCAGGATATGGATCTGATTCATGCAGTTGAAAAATACAAAAGTTTCTTTTCGCAGACGAATAAAAAAAATTCTTTGCTTGCCTTTATTTAAGTAAAATGACATTCTAATTTCAAGTTTAAATTCATTGGCAGTCGAAGTTTTACACCTCCATCTTAAAATAGAATTTCCTTAATTAGCAAGTAATTGATTTTAGAAGCTAAAAGACAATATGTTTTGAGAATACATTTTTCTTTTCACAATTAGTTTGTTTCAATCAAATAAAAATCATTTCGTTCATGTTAAAAAATTTCACTGTTTTTTAAATGAAAAAAAAAATGTATATATTACTTTTTTAAAAGTTTAACTAAAAGACGTTGAACCTTTCATATTAAAAAAAGACAAATGATCGTTTTTATGTTTTAAAAAAGCGAAATAAAATACATCATTGTTTTGAATAGTGCTTATTTGCACTCAGAGTTGCAAGTGGAAGGGAGACTCCATTGAATGTTCATTCATTCGAAACGAAGCCTAAATCGGAAAAACGATAAGCAAACGTATAATCAAACGATCATTATTAACAATATATCAACGTTTATAATGATGTACTCATTCAACCTAACAAAATTATCTTTCGATCTTTCGGAAAATAATTATTAATTATAGAGTATCTATGAGAACAAATAATTGTTTATTTTTTTAATGAAACACTTTTTCACTAGTTTTATAAACTTTTTGCTCCAAATTCTGAAACGTATCAAAAAATTAATTCTGGAAATTAATATTTATAGGGAAACTTTTATTTAACAAGCTGACGGAGTCTCCCCGAAACTTTCTAGCATATTTTTCAATTAAAGCCTTATCCTTCCCTCCCCCATATAAAATTATGGACTTTGGGGGAGAACCTTGGGGGGGGGGAGCTTTGAAACTCTTAAATAATAAAAAAGGAATATAGTTCTTTGGCCTGAATCTAACAAGTTACCGAATTTATTGTACGAATACTTATTTTGAATACCTTTGCAGACTGAATGAAACCAAAATCTGGATTAGAATTACAATTATGGTCATAAGAAAAAAAACCGTATATTATTGGCTTAAGTCTTTTGTTTGTGAATTATTGTGCTTGCATATAAATGGAAGTATAGACTGACAGACGGTCATTCCTTAGGCAGAAATAGCACAAATTTTGATAAGAATTTATGCATCGGATACTAAACATGTTTGCGTTTTGGCATTATAAAAATCATTCGTAATCGAACAGACAGATAGACTACATCAGAATGGACTTCGTTCTAAATTTGATAGAAATCTACAAATTTGACAGTTAATACATGTATCGAATTTGATAAGAGGATTTTGCACAAAATTTGAAAAGAATTTATATTCAGGATGCCAAACGTGTGCATCAAATTTTATCTACCTAGATTTTTATGTTTTGGAATTACCAAAGTCATTTGTAATCAAACGGTCAGACAGACTTCTTCTGAATGGACATCGTTCTAAATTTGATAAATATCTACAAATTTGATCGTAAATATATGTATAGAATTTGATAAGAGGATTTATTACAAAATTTGATAAGAATCTTATATTTCGGATGTTAAACCTGTGAGTCAAATTTTATCTACCAATATCTTTGTGTTTTGGAGCCATCAAGTTCAGTTGTTATCGAACTGACAGACATATTACATCTGAATAAATTTTGTTCTAAATTTGATAGAAAATTACAAATTTGGTCTAAATACATAAATCAAATTTCATCCTTTTAGCTATCGCGTTTACTGACAGACTGACATAATGTCAAAAAGGTATTTTTCGAACTCAGTATAATATGAAATATGAAGATTCGACAAAATCTTGAATTCGAATGTTTTTTGCATTCCCTCTATACTTCGTATACATTGAAGTAAAAAAGACATATATTCAAAAAATAAAACTGAGAAAATAAGTAAATATAAATTAGGTGTTTATTCATTTATAGACCTGAAAATTTAAATTTTCAGTAGCGATTATTAAATTATGCTACTTTAATTAAAAAGCATAACAATTGAATTAAATTGTCTCAGTAAATCCCTTTTCGTCGCCTAATATTAAATTAGCAGGTTATTTAATTTGTAATTATAAAATTATTTAAAATTCATTCAAGAAATCGTTGCATAATTTATCCTCACAACAATAATTATGATTAGTATTTTGCTGTGGGATTGCTTACAAATGGTTCATTAGCCTTCAAAGGTGTTTATTGGGTGAATATTTGAAAACACAGGAAATGGCCTAAATAAATAGTGTTATTGATGACAGTAAATGAACACAATTTATGGCTCCAGTGCAAAATCAAAACAAGTGTTTTTACCTCTTTAGACATATGATTTAATGTTCAAACAAACATTATTTCAAACAAGGTGAATTAAACACAGTTTTTTAAAACTTGTTCCATTTTGAAAATGTTTTTCTAAAATTAATATACCTAGCCCAAAGTCATATAAAGCTGCTTTAATTCTTAAACTTCTAGTACAAATGATGCAATGTTGTCTCATTCTTCGTACAAAATCCATTTCATTCATATTTGTATTACAATACAAATAGGAATTTGTATTGTAATTCTCAATACAAATTTCAGGAATTGGTATTGTAACTCTCAACTCTCATTTAGATTTAGTATCTTCTGAATCTTTTTATCTTTAAGGCCAAAATAGCAAAATGTCTTTCGAATTGTAACATCAATCTGAAAAATGAGGCTGAAAAAATTATTTCATGTTGTTCTGAGAGAGAGAAGGATTTATTCATTCATCGAAACTTTCAAGTGATCCCCCCTCTCAAAAATGAAAAATTATAAATAAATATTAAAATGTATTCGTACCAATAAACTACTTCTAAAATAGGTGGTGCTTTTGTCATAAGGGAACTCATTTAATTCAGAGATTTTGGATCTACTATTCATTCAAATGTTTTAACAAAACGATTTTCAGTAATATTTCTTAACTGTAAATAATTTCTGGGACGAACTTTAAATATTGAAGAAGAACAATAAAGCAAATGTTTTTGTAGAAGAATGCAGAAACGCAGATGATGCATTACAGAGTGAATACAAAAATATTAATGAAAAGAAACATTAAGTGCTTATTTATGGCACCTATGACTACTTTTTCATAGCAGTTACAGCTTATAATTGAAACCATCAATCACCTGTTATTTATTCAAGTATTATTATTATGATTTCTATAAACATTTGATAATTTCATGAAAGGTGTTTCAGAATTCATGGAACTAAATTTAAAGAATGGTTAAGCATAATACAATAATCATTTTCTGTTGAAGAATTATAAGGATACAAGCGACACTTTCAGGCACAAACACAAAAAATATAGACGCAATTTTATTTATAGTATTATAAATGAAATTTTATTCATAGCAAAACGTTAATATAGAGCACTTATCAAGAATGATTCCTTTTACGACAGTGATAACTCAGAATTGTTGTTGTTTCTTATGGCACTTGACATGGACATGTTTGCCGAGGTAGTCAGCAATTTAAGCCTAATCAGCGTCTCTTGTTTTGTAGTAGCGCAAACTAATGCCTAGAGTACGACTTTTGCTATTCACTCACCATAATCGCTTGCACAGCCGCTTTTTACAGGGGCACACTCTCACACACCTTACAGATAAAACACAGCACAACCATGCCCGAACCGGGACTCGAACCCGGGATGCCCAGATCACGGAGAAGACGCGCTATCCTTGTCCTAGGAAGCCGGCTAACTCAGAATTACAATTACCAACAACAAAGCAGCATCTATGAAATAATAGGTGCACAATTTCTATGATAAACCCATTTCTAGCCAAAGTAGAACCGCATTCAAATGATACGAACTCAACGGAGTTCTTCCAAAATTCAGTGACTTACTGCATGTTTAATGCCTGGATCACAGTATGTTTTTTTTTTCTCCAGTCGTCATCACTAATTTATTAAGTATAATTTGCACATGAGGCTTTATATTATTTTTTGACCCTTCATGGGAGAAAAAAAAGGCAGATGGGCTCGTTTTATTCTCATGCGCACTCTATAATTGGTACTAAGGGTCATTATATCCTCCATCAACCAGTCGCCGCTGCCAAAAAATATACATTATTAACTTTTTAAAGCCTGTTTCAATGATAGCAGATATCTTGAGGAATTATTGTAAACATTCTGTAACGAAGTAATTTTATCAATGTTATAAATAAACTATTTGCGTTTTTTCCATATTTGCTTCTTGTGTTAAAATGTCCCTTACAAAACTTGGGGGGGGGGATCTGGTATTAGGATTTTCTTTGGTAATTTTCATCCTAAAACAATTTTATGAAAACAATTGTTATTACTAAGAAAGAATACTAATAAGTAACTAAAAGTTAGTAAACTGGAAAATTCAAGGCTATTCTCTAAACATTTAGTAGAAGTTTCTACCTTTTTTTCAATTTATCATCGTCCATTTTTGATAAAAAGTCAAAATTCCAAATTGAAAACGAAAACGAATAACTGAAGAAAATTCAATCACCTAAAATATTCGCAACTTGTTAAAATTAAAATCATGTACAATAAATCCTTCATTTTATCTTTAGACATGCCAAACCTTTTTCCAAGCTATCCATTAATCATACTTGTTTCCTTAAGCCTTATCTTGACTGTCAAAAAAAAGACAAAAAAATTTAAAAAATAAGAATTTTTTCGCTCATGCTTTTTAATAAAATAAGATGGATCGACTTTTCTTCCAATCACGTTTGAAGTAAATATTCTTGATGAACTGGTGACAATTTTTTAGAATATTTTTGAACCTGTTAAAAATGGTTATAAAATTTATTGTATAGCTTTATTTAAATATATTTTATTGCATTAAAAGACACGTAATTTCTAAATACATCTTCAACGATTATTTGTGAATTCCATATCGCATTTTCAAGAGCTGGCATAAAATAAAACCTTGGTTAGCCCCATCCCTCAACTTCACCAATTAAACCAAATTTCGGCAATTGATTTTGCCACTAAATCCTATTATTCAGATTTTCTAATCTGTGATTATAATTCTAAATAATACATTAATTTGGTGTTGTGAGATTCATTTACACAGCTACCTACTGTCAACTTGAATTTTCATTTTATATAGACAAAAATAAATGAAGCATAAAATAAATTAATGGAAAATTATAATACATTAATGACCCTTTAAATGATACACGAGGTCTATTTAGAAATGAATATCATACTTTTTAACTGTGTTCAGATGAGAAAAAAGACGCCTGAGTGCTCATTCCCTATCCAAACATCCACACCACAACAAAGAAAAAACATTTCACACTAGAATGATTCCATATATGATAGGTCTTTATGTATCAAAATTCGACAGAGAAATTGGAAATCGAACCCACACCCTTTCGGTTTCGAAGTTAAAATTCTATCCCGAGATCATCAATTAAAAATGAAGAAAAAAGGAACAAAGTATTAAGTCAAATAATTATCATTAAACTAGAATATAATTTCAAAAACTGAAAAATAATTTTAATATGTTATTTTGTTAGTATTATAAAATTATCAGAAATATATACTTACTGAATATTTTAAAGTTGTAATAATAGCAATTTCGATTTTTTGGTATAATTTTACTGATTTAATAATCACAACTATATTATATTGCAAATAGGAGCCACGTAAATGGCGATTAAGTAAAACGATAAATCTTCATTATTTTCATTAATATAATATAAAAGAACAATTTTGTTCGAAATATAGCTATTATTCTTGTATTTCTAAATACCAGTTACATTCATTTAATTTTAGATTTTCGAAAATAGGTACAATTCGGTTTTAATGACGGCCAAAAAGCGCCAAGAAAAAACTTCGCCAAATTATAAAAATACACTAAAGTGCATTATTATTTATTATGAAAATTTTTGAATGTTCTAATCGCATGCTATATAATTTGACGAAATAGCCAAATTGACGAAGTTTTTTCTTCGTGTTTGTTGCTTGTCGTTACAACCGACAAGTAGCCGAATATATACTATTTATGGCGCTAGCTTCATAAGCCAGATAACATCTACGATACAGAAGTCGACTTTTGGTATAGTGGTTGTGTTATTCGGCTACTGGTCCTAGCGTCGTAGGTTCGTATCGCGACTTAATGTGTCATTTTCAATGAATAAGCTGCTAGTTTTTGAAAAATTCATTAAACTCAGTAAGCAAGGATTATAGAAAGATTGTGGTTCATGAACCTCAGATCAAAATTTAATTGTTAAATTATCCCTATAACTTTTCCAACTTTTGATTTCAGTTCATTATTTACAAGTTATTAACATCTAAAGCTCTATACATTGCTTTTAAAACCTAATATTTTTGCGAATTCATGCGTTTAAAGATATAAATTGCTAGTAACTAACATAATTTATTGGTCTAAAGAATTCACACACACACAAAAAAAACTTTTCTATACATTCAAAATCTCAAGAACAGAAAGTGGAACAAATAATTTCCTATAATTTTCAAAATTTGAGTCATTGTTTTGGCAACAATGTAGGCGCCGAAAAACTCATAAATCTCCACAATTCGATTGTTGAAGGTTTTAAAGATAACATATCCGAACTCTTTCAACAGTTGAATGGAGCATATACAGTCAATAATTGAATGTTGGAGGAAAATATATTTGTCCTTTATTGTATTCAAATATTCCATTTTGTTTGAGCAAAGACAAATGCTAAAATATTTTTTCAATCAATTTCTCAACGGAAGTCAAAATCGGTAAGCCGACTTTTTCATCAATCTATTAGTGGAGTATGATCAATGGTCACTAATGGCAACGCCAAATAGTTATAATGCCGCTGTAAGGTCATCGGGAGAACTCAGAACTTCTCATCCTCGGACTCGAGTTCACCCACCACTTCTAAAGAATTAAATTAAGTAGCTTTTATTTCGAATTCTTTAACTAACTCGAAACTAACTAAAGAAATTCGAACTTTGAAATTAACTAACTAACATTATTTTTTATGAGACAAAGGATAGCACAGAGTTAGACACGAATAAGAAGTTCCGAGTAAAATAAGTGATTGTCTTCGTAAAGAGGTTCCATGTAAAAAATAGCAATTGAATTTAGAAAATTAAAACACATAAGTCTTTTTTATGCATGATTAAATAACACTGCGATATTTTCTCGCATTATTCTATTTTTGTGGGAAATCAAAGAAATTCAATTTTCTTGCACAATGCAATCTTGTACTCTGGAAAAAGTGGAATTCAAAATATATATTCTTTAAAAGAAATTATGTAATTCGATAATTTTTCCATATTTTCAAATAACTCATAAGCAAAAAATATTAAATGATTTAATTTTTAATTGTAGAGTCCATACTGTTTTGGACTTTTGTTTTTTATATCCAACTTTTATGTCTTTCTAACCAGCCATTCTATTTTTTCTTTTCAAAGTATTCTATGATATCTATTCTTTTATTTGCATCTTATAACATGTTATAATAATGCTTTTTATTATTATTTTTTATTTTTTAATATTTTATTTTGATTATTCTTAAAAATATAGATAAGCTTTTCCCCGTTTAAACTAAGCCAACTTTTTCCATTTCTTCCGTTTGAACAAAAATTTCCATTCTTATAAATTTAAATTTCCCTTTTTCTCTCTCTCTTTTTAAACAGTTTTTTTTTTCATAAGTTGGGTTTTTATTATTTTTTAGTTCATATAATTCCAACTATAATTCATATAATTACCCGTGGATACGCGGTTAAGACGCGAAGGTTTATATAATTTCGTTTGTTCACCGAAGACATGTTTAATTTCTTCCGACTAAAACAAAATTTTTATTGGTTTGCTTTCGAATTTCTTCCTTTCTTTATGTTTCTTTTTTAAACTGTCCATTCAGAAAAACTTTTTTTTATTTCTTATAATTTTTACGAACTTCATCGGAGTTGATAATCTTGGTTCATTTGATAATTGCCAAAATATTAGGAATCGAAATTTTAAAAAATTAACTGAATTGGGAGCTACTTCGTAAATATTTATCCATATACATTCAAGGAATGAAAATATTCTAAAGTGAAGTAAATTTTCTAAAAATGCCTGAATAAAAATAAAATTTTGAAAAAAATAACTTTTTTTAAATTTTTGTTTCTGTTCCATATCGAATATTGTAAAGTAAATATTCACACTGTTGTAACGAGACGAGCTCGTCAGTGAGACAAAATCTCATTATAAAAATAATATTTAATTCACTCTTAAAAGATAAAGTCTTTCAAATATTTATTACAATGTCATTATTCATAAATAATTCCTAAAGCATTTCACTATATTTGCACAATATTTAATATAACTAATACCTCACCAAATACTTAATGTCTCTGCACAGTTGAAGGAGATACACTTAATTTATATCCTGAAAAAAAGTCACCCGAAAAATAACGGGCTTTTTTTTCTTTCTTTAATTTAATATTTATCATATGAATTTTCTGCTAGAATAAGTATAGTGAAACAAATTTAAAAAAATTTATTATTTAGAATTAATCTTCCTTATAAAAATTTTTAATTTCTTTACATGTTCTTTAGTTGATGCGGCGAATTAAATATGACCATTGCCAAAGAAATTTAAAAGCTTAGTAATTTTTATTGAATCCTGAGATATTTACATATTTCTTTAGAAATATACAACCTTCAAAATAAGAAACAGTATTAACTCATTCTGCAATTTAGATATTGTCAAAAAAAAGTTTCGTTAATTCTACCTGATAATATATTTTGACTTAATTTATATCTTGTAAAATTATTTTCCAGAGAAAGATTTTTTTTATACAAAAGAAAAAAAACCCTTAAATAGGACTTTTCTTATTTATCTGCTTTTGGTTCCACAAAGAAATCTTTTAAAAAGGTGTTAGATAAAATTTAATTTTAATTTACATACACTTTTTTATTCAAAAAATTAATTAAATAAATAATTTATTCTATTTTTCACAGAGGTTATATTACGAAGATAATTCACCAATGTTGTATTCAAAGCATGAGGATCTCGTTGTCTTTGAAAAAAAGATTAAATTAAATTAAACATAAAACATAACTTTATCATAACAGCGCATTAATTTTTCAGTCACATCCTGTTTATTAAATTTAAACAGAAGCCGTCATACCTTGGTCGGTAACTCCGTCAGTATGTAGTCCAGTGATTTCACTTCGGCCGTTCTAAAATAAGCTTCTAAATTGGCGCGAGAAAGAACCGTATCATCCGATCGTTTGGCCCGCTATGGAACAGTTCTTCACCTGAGCAAGTTGTTCACCGTATCTACTCTTCGCAAGGGTTTAAGAAGACCAGATCAAATTCGGTTTCTTCTCGCCGTTTGTTTCGCTTTTTTCACTTGGCCTAATATCGCCTGCGCGTGCGCAAAACAAGAACAAGATTCTATAAAACGACTCTTCATCTTTTAATGGGGAAAAGGGATTTAAAGTGAAGAGATCACGAAGAAAAGAAAGAACAACGTGTTTGTGTTTCTTTTTTTATTATTTTTATTGCGAATGTTCTGAATGGAATTTCGAGGTGAGGGGAAAACCTACAAGGTCTCTAGAAAGTTCCGTTAGTACGAGATTTAAATATTTTTGGAATTATTTTAATGGCAGAATTTAATAAGTATTTTTTAAAATAATAAATTAAGAATTACTGATAAAGAAATATCTTCAACTATTTCAACAGTCCCATTATAATTTCAAAGAATTGATTTTAAAAAATTCAATTTTTATCCCATTATTATCATATCAGAACATGATGTTATTTTGGGGATGGGGTTTTTGAAGTAAACAAAAATCAGTAGGCGAAAAATAAAAAATATATATTTTATTAAATTTTATTTAGCAGCTCAAAAAATCATCTTGTGATAGCATGTTGCCATCTCATTTACAAAAGCTCTGATTTTAAAAATTAAGTTAATGACTATAGCAAATACAACCTAGCAATATGTCATTTTGTGGGCATGATTACATGAAATGAAATAAATAGGAAATGTGATATTTTTTCAAACAATAAATGCGAAACAAAGTTTCTTGGATCGTTTGCAGTACATAAGTGGCTCATTCAATGAAACGATTGAAATGAATAAAAAAATAATTTAATTTGAACGAGCACGTGGTGCTTGGCTGTTCAAGAAATGATGCTCTGACATGATACATTGAAATATGCATAGAAGATTTCGTTTTAATCTTTATTAAATATTGATTTATATGAAAAAATTCCAGATTGTTAGTGCACAAATAAGAATCATTTTTTGTAGAACTTTGAAGCCTTTGGTAGTTTTATTGTATGAGGAGGGATATTAGTGAATGAATTTAAAAATCCTTTGAGGCCTCAAAACTCTAAAAAGCATTTTTATAAATCTTGATTACTATAGCTTTTGATATTAATATGATCCACAAGAAAGCAATCTATAGCCTTTTTCAAATATTACCATTGTTTCATATTTCATTTTAAGAAGATGGTATTAATCATTTCTTTCGTAAACGTTATTCTTAAACCACCGAGAGAGTTCTCAAAAGTTTCTCGCATACTTTTTAATAAACTTGTCGTGGAATGAGCGCTTTGCATGACATAGGCGTAAAAGAGTAGCAAAATATTAACTTTTGGTGTAAATTTAGCATTTTTTCTGAATTTATCGTTTTATCCTTGGCGAGTTATTTTGCAGTTAAACTCTGGCATGTGCTGTTAATATCCCAAAATCGTATTTGTATTTTAGGTATGTTTTTCTCAACCGATTGAAACAAATCTTTGACAGAAAACTGCATTTGTAGTAACAAATTTCATATACTGAGTTTATATGCTGAGTATTTGAGTTTATGCGCTTACGTATTTCTAAATGTACAGACCGACAGACTCGCTCCAAATCCCTTGTTGGATTTGATCTCAACTTTGAAAAGTGTCTACAGTGTAGACTTTTAATCAAGGTACAGAATTTTATCAGACCAGCTATTTTGGTTTTGTTCTTAGGTTGACATATTCGTACGGCCGGACAGACAGAATTCTTCGGAACGGATATTATTCAAAATTTGTTTAAAATCTAAAATTTGGCATCAAGACAGGTATCAACTATCTGCTAAAAGCGTTATTGAGTTATATTTGTAGCAGTCATACGGACATTTTCCAAAAATGTGTTTTTCGAAATAAGAGAAGTCTAAAATAGGAAAATTCTTCAAAACCTCCAGTTCGGATTTCTCAATACTACGCATATGAGAAAGTAAAAATAAAATTTTAGAATGTTGAAATTCTTCAAAGATCGAGGCTATTTTTATAGATTTAAAATAATTTCCTCATTGTAGGTTTGTTCACGAAGGAAGCGAGTTACTTAAACGTTTAGTCATTATCAAAAGCAAGTATTGTAGAAAGTAATGCCACAAATAGCATTAATTATATAAATTAAATCCAATCTTTCAACATAATTTTTATAGAATAATAGGGAGTAAGGAATGGTGTAAGAGAAGCAAATAGTATGAAAATCAGATGAATAAGAATTCAGTTTTTTCTCTTATTTTCATACAAATTCTTCTGCTTCACTCTTTTTGTAAAACGTTTAAAAGGCTTTCTGAATTTTTCAGAGACTGGTAAATATTTTCTTTCAACGAGATTATGGGAATGGTCTCCCATAAACTTTCTCGCATCTTCTTCAAATAAAGTCACGTCCTTTTGCTCCTCTATTAAAAAAAGGAACTTTCGCTAAGATTGCAAACGACTTGTTGTTATTTCTTATAGCACTTTCACTAGACAAACCCACTGACCAAATCAGCAATTTTAAGCCGAGTTTTAGTATTTCTTGTTTTTCAGGAGCGCCATCTAGGGCCAAGAATAATTCTTAGTTACTCATGCTTCACAACATTCGCTTGCACAACCCCTTTTTCCAACCTCTGACTCTTTCACACACCTCATAGATAGAACACGGGGGGAGAATAACCATTCCCTGACTCGAATCCGGGACGCGCAGATCACGGACAAGATGCTCTATCCCTAAGCCAGGACACTGCCTGCATATGACTTGCATGGCATTAGCAAACAATATTTACGGAGTATAGATCTTTGGTTCGAATCTAACTTTTTTTATTGAATATTATATATATTAATGTCTTTGAAGACCGAATGAAACCACAATTTGACTTAGAACCACATTTGTAGTCTTCATCGATTTAAATAATTCCACTTTTTAATAATTGAATTTAATACATGCGAAACAACAAACCGATAGACAATCAACCCTTTGGCATATTTGGTACAAAATTTCATAAAGATTTTGGTACAGTTAGAACTTAGATGCTAAGTTTATGTACCAAATTTGATTCTTGTTAATTTATAATGGACATCCGGTCAAAATAGAGTTTCTCTGAATCGATCGAATTACAGATTTTGTAGATTTGTGAAGAAAACCGTACACTAAACTTCATTTTCTTGCTCACAGTGGTTTTAGTTATCGAATTCATAAACATATTGATTGTCTGACAAATAGACAAAGATTATACCAAAAATGAGTTTTTTGATCTCAGAAGGATGTGTTTTTATTTTTACATTAATTTACATTTTTTACCCGAATTATTTATCTTCAAAACAGAGACTTTTAGGTATTTATTTATAACTTATTTTTAAATCAAAACAAGCATTGCTAAATGCAGAACACCACTTTTTTTGTATCTTGTTATCTATTGCCACAATATCACATTCAAAACAAAACAAAAATGATTTACAAGTGTTTTAAATCCAAATTTTCAAATGTTAAAAAGGAAAAAAAATCTTGCTACATCATTATGTAAAGTAAGATTTGATAAAAACAATTTTCTCAAAAATATGTCATTTAAATCTTAACTTGAAAGCGAGTTTGTTTTATTTTAATGATATTGGACATACAAATTGAGGATGTAGAAATCGTTATTCCTTATATGGAACGCAAACAAATTTTTAAAAAAATCTTTCCTTTTTTAGGCATTAGTCATATGTTACACAGTTATTGAATGAAAAATCTTAAAGTCCATTTTTTTCCCACTGTTATGCAGAAATGTGACTAATTCAAAAGAAAAATGAGTTAACGCGTTCTTGTTCTTTTAAAATGTCTTATCTCTTTAAAAGAAAAAAACGAACGTCAATTACAAATTAGTAGACATGTTTAGCCTAATTTTAGCTAATAAAATTTTACCTTTATTGACATCAATGCGCTAAAAGATTTAAAAATAATAATAAAATAGAAAAAAAGAAAAGAATAAAATAGAGAAATAAAACATTTATTCTAAGAAAAAAACATACATTTGTAATCAAAAGTTGTTGAATTATTTTTAAGATAAACCAAAATCCTATTTTTTTGTTTATTAAGTTCACAGACAGTGGATTAAAAAAGGAAATTCCGACAAAGAATTCATGAAAGAACCAATGTTTCTGTCATCGCTATTTTTGATCATTCAAATCAAAGAAGATGAGCCAATGCCAAAATTTCCTCATTTTATAAAACTTTGTATTGAGAATTTTTGTAATTAAGATGAATCCTTGATTAATTTTTCACAACTTGCATGAAATCATCTGTACTCGTTTCAAATTATTTTATCATTAACGTAATATTGATCACTCAAGATTAAGTTATTGACATCTTACGAATATCTTTAGAATTATATTCAAAGCTGCATACGTCATTTTGAAACAGATGGTACTTTTAGCTTGTCTCTAGGCGAAATTAGCTAAGCACTTTTTTTTAAACAATTACCTTATTGTATAATTTTTATTTGACCAACTATTTTCAGCACCATGCTAAATAAAAAAAAGTGTGATTTTTTTCCTATCAAGAAACATTAAAATCTAATTTGAATAAAGTAAAGTTTATAGCGGTTCACTGACTTCTCGATTTGCCTCTCTAAATGTAAAAAGATGTCGTGTCTCATTTTTTTTCTTAAGTTTTCGAGGAATAAGAAAGTTTATGACTAATCTAGCAGCACGTTTTTATTTTCAAAAAGTTAACTATAGCATCTTTGGAATGGTTTTTCATGTAGCTCTGAAATAGAATGTAAAATTTTAATTATTTAAGTATAGCCACTCAAAAAATGAATTTCATCAGAACGTGACCCATTTTTAGATTTATAACACTCAATTTTCAAAAAAATCAGAGAAAAAGACAT
The DNA here is from genome assembly GCA_026289955.1 of Argiope argentata. NCBI lineage: Eukaryota > Metazoa > Arthropoda > Arachnida > Araneae > Araneidae > Argiope > Argiope argentata. The sequence continues at coordinate 150,349 of JAOUZG010027945.1, forward strand.
TTAAAATAAGGCAAATGTGTCTACCAATAATAAAGAAAATTGTGTGTGGGAAGGGGGGTGCGCGCATGCCTTATACGAGCGGGCGAAAGTCTAAATTTTACATTTTCTTTGAAGGTTTAACATTAATTTTAATTAACTGAACTATATTACTTAAAAACTCAAAAATAATATTATACATAAGTGAGATTTTGCCGCTTTTCACTATAACTTCGTTGAATATTGTTGTGCAAAAATAATTTTTGAACCAATTTGAAATTTTTTTAAAAAAATTAAAATAGTTTATTTGTTATTACGTTAGGACGTGATGTTGTTCTCGGCGTCAACAAAAATCCTTAGGCAAAAAATAAAAAATCCGTAGGCGAAAAATAGAAATTTTGTTATCAGCACGACCATCTCAAAAAAATGTTGTTTCTGGGGTAAGTTTTTTGGCGTCAACAAAAATCCGTAGGTGAAAAAATAAAGATTTTATTATCTGCACTAGCATCTCAAAAAATCAGGTTTAATAACGCGTTGTCATTGCATTTATAAAAGCTTTGATTAAAAAAAAGAAATTAATAACTACAGCCAATAAAACCTAGAAAAATGTCATTTTGAGCGCGTGATTATGTGAAATGAAATAAATAGGATATGCAATATTTTTTAAACAATGCGAGACAAAGTTTTTTGGATCGTTTGCACTACAAAAGTGACTCATTCAATGAAACAATTAAAATGAATAAAAATATAATTTAACTTGCGCGAGCACGTGGTACTTGGCCGTTCAAGAAGTGGTGTTCTGACATGATACTTTGAAATACACATAGCATATTTCATTTTAATCTTTTCTTAATATTTTCTTGAATTTTGACAATTAAAAAAATATATGCTTTATATTTTTCAGCAATACGTATAAATTAAAATGAGATTCAAACTGTTTTCTTTGTTTTATCAAATATATAAACACACAATTGTTTTCTATTGTGAGAAATTAAAGAAATGCTCTTTTTATTAGATTACGTAAGAAAAAAGAAAGCATAATTACTTCATAGAATGAAAGAGGACTTTTTAGTCAAAGATATGTAATGGGACTAATAAGAAAGCTCATTTACATAATAAACAACACTAGTGTGAGATTATTAAAATGGCAGCTTTTAAAGACCCACCCTATTTAATGATTAAAAATGTTTGATGGAAAATTGCGGACAAACAAAAGCTATGCATACGATATTTAATTAAATTAAACACAGTCAGTATTCTCATCAAATCTGATGGTCGCCAAAAACGATTAGTACACAATATAGTAAATTTTATTATGTTTCGTATAATTTTACGGTCATGACCATTCCTTTTCCGAACGCAAAGCACAGATGATTCTTATAATTAATACAAAGATTTGATATCTAAATTTTAGAGACTTATCAAATTTGAAACGGAATCTGTCGAAGGATTAATTTTCTGTCGTCTTTATTTTCGCAAGCATGTAAACACGATAATTCAAAAAAGAAAAATTTACATATGTTCGCTTTGATACTTGATTTTTTTTATTACAAATTAGTTTTTTGTCTAATTTTGACTTTAATAGTTCGTAAAAAGCACTCTCAAACACAAATCCTATTTTTGAATACTATTAAGCGAATGTCGATTAAATGCTTAAACATTACCAAAGATCATATGGCAGATTCAATGCAAATGGCAATTTCACGCCAAAAATCAGAAAATCATCACTTTTTTTCGCTTATGGAATGCAAGGAATAATAGGCCTTGAAAACTTTGTGCCTTAATGGAAAGATAATAATTCTATTATTAGTAAATATGCGCGAAAATTTTGGAGAGATAATTCCAGCTCGTAAGATTTAAATGATTATTACATATCTGTAAATATAATTATTCCTCCAGAGATTTGTAATGAAATAAAATTCTATGAATTCATTATTAACGTAATCAAACTCTGTAACCGGAATAGTATAAATTAATTTGTAAATATTAATCTCAACAGACAGATATAAACTAAAACTGTGGGGAATTCATCAAGTTTAGTCAGTTATATTAATGTCCCATTTTTAAAGCATGTCGATTCTCGCCAAACCCTTGAGCTTTTTCGGGACAGATCTCGTAATTTGAACCTCAGTCATATGACGAGGACGACACCTGAACTGATAACCCCTCTCCAAACTCCCACACCACACTAACTGGAGGCCCCGATGGATTTATCGTGAATCAGACAGCTTACACGACGGTCTTTGGTGGAATCGGGTATTTTTTGTGTTCCGAAATTGAAACCTTACCATCAGTCCACTCCTCGGTAATTAATCAGTCATGAAACAAGTAAATTACTGTTAAGAAACAATGTGCCTCGCGAAGTTTCAGGAAGAGGCATAAAAACTTCAATACTCATTGCAACCATAGTAGCTCGTTGGATTTTTCTGTTTCAAAATTTCAAATGTAAATTGACATGTAATTAATTTAATTAATTAATATAGAAAATTAATATAAAATGAAAAAATATTAATAGATAAACAATTGTAAAACTGAAATTATACAGGAATTCTGCTACAGTAAAAAAAAAATATTTTAAAACTGAAGTAAGCTTTCAAACGGTACATTTATTTTTTTTAAATTGTTTATTTTCAACAATTCTGCCATTTTTCTTAAATGCTCCGATAAGATGTTGTTTTAATCTTTTAAATCACATTGTATATCATTCTTCTTAGCAGTATGAATCACCAGTAATCGATTTTAAAAAAAGGCAAAGCTCTGCGGATAAATTCTTTTTACAAGATTTAATTTTATTATCAGTAGAATGAATCCGATTTAGAAAAAATTAAATGATTGAATCTACCGATTTTTATGTCTTGAACCAAATTAACTTTCCTATTAATAGATAAAATCTATGTTATCCTATTATTTGCAAGGGTGAAACATCCTTGACTTTGAAAATGGAAATACATTTTCCAAAATTAAGATGATTAAATTGCTTGATGATATGCTGTAAAATATTAAAGCTGCGCAGATCACTGTATAAAATGTAACTTTGATAACTTAAAAAATTTTTTATCCTTGATATTTACAGAATATTCTTTTTTTATTACTACTTTCAGAATTGTTATATTTTTACTTTCTCCTACACTTAGAATAAAAAATGTACAGTAATTGGCGAAAAACTCAGACTTGTAATTTTAACAAATATAAATATTTTAGACCTTTCTGAGATTTAAAAATCTGATTTTAGTTGAGTTTAGTTATATTAACGTCAGTTGTAAGGCAACACTAGGGCTATTTATTGAGACGAACCTCGTAATTTTGAACCGTGGTCAGATGACGGGAACAACACTTGCGCTAGCAACCCCCTCACCAAACCACACCACACCAGTGGGAGGACCTTTGACCATGACAGACTTAATGCGCAACTGACCCCCTTACATGATGGTATTTCGATGTAATCGGGCCTCGAACTTGAAACGGCTCGCGAGCCAAAACCTTACCACCGGACCAAAATGGACCACTTGATTTTGGAAAATGTCCATTTGTTTGTTCGTATGTCACTGACAAAGATAATTCAAAAACGCTTTGAGCTAGACGTATGAAATTCGGTAATCGGCCTTTATACAGAATTTGTAGATTTCTATCAAATTTTGAGCAAATTCTACACGGAGGAAGCTGTATGTCCGGTTGTTGGAATATAATTCAACACGATAACTGAAAAGGAGATATCTAGATTAATGAAAATCGTTATGCAGAATTAATATATGTAGACTGGATATCTATAGAATTTTGTGTCAAATCAAACAAGGTGTTGGTTGTCTGTTGGTCTATTCTGTTAAAAACCTGTAATTGTGATAATGAAAAAATGGAATGATTTGAATACATTAAAATTGGTGTGAGATTTTGTTATTACAAGTGCAGCATTTTATCAAATTTTTGTTTCCATCGAGAGGGAAAAACGCATCTAAAATACAAATTCGATTTTTGGATATTGTTAACTGCAAGCCAAAAATTAATCCCCCCCCAAAAAAACCTCGCCGAAGATGTCAAATAGATTCAATAAAAATACCATATTCACGTCAAGAGTTAATATTTCGTAACTATTGCAAGCCAATGCCATCCCAGAAGTCATCTAGCGTGACGAGAGAGAGTTTTGAGAAGACCACTCCAGCTGGTTTATCAAACACGATAGATCAGAAATAATTTCTGATACCCCAAAATTATGCATTAGCTGCAGTCAACGCAATTTGCATTTTCATTCTTAATCGAAAAACACATAACTAAATAAAATCAAACAATTTAATTTTATAAAACTGTAACAGAGCAGAATTCCCTACATCATAGATTATCTGCCTTTTAATATCTGGAATTTAAATGGGAAAGCTATGGCCTGATCGAAGGTTTCAATTTCTATTCCCTGGCTTAAAACTTGATTCCACAAAAATGCTAATTAAATTTGATGAAGCGAATCAAACAACCTCAACCTGAAAGTTCTGGAAAGCGAATACTAGCTCATATGCCATCTTTACCAACAGGCCATGATTCAAAAGAACAACTAAGTAAGACATAGAATCTAAATACCCCCCCCCCCCCATTTTCTTGTGACGAGGTATGTTGAATTCTGCACTTCTTCAATTCAATTCAGAATTTTAAAAATAATATTAAAATATATTTATGTCACATTTAGATTTAAATATTTATTTATCTTTAAAAAGGACACTTTAATTATGCATTAGTGAAAGACTTTTTCTCTTAATACTTTTTGCAATAACTCTTTTTTGTTTCATGATTTCCGTATGCTATAATAAACTTTTAATCTGATGGTTATTGAATAATTATTAGAATTAAATGTTTTTCCTATAAAAGATTTAAATGTTCTTTTTATAAATGAGTGAAGTATTATCATATCAAAGTTCAACATTTTCATAGTGACATGCAAAAAAAATTAGCTATATAATCAATATGGGCTAAAGGAAGAAGGTTGCAGTTACATCCCATGGCTGTGATCTTAACCAATATCGTTTCAAACACTAGCAGACCAATGTGGCTTTGAAAAAATTGCTCACTATTGTCGAGCTGCTTACTGGAGATGTTGCCTGTTCAAAGCAAAATGCAAATGAGAAAATAATTCCTGGTAATTCGACGGGGGGGAGGGCTATTCTATTCGACCCATGATAACATATATCTACTACAATGGGAGGGGGATTAATATTTATTCCGGATTTCCATCAGGAATGATGGTAATGGTCAATCATAATTCTTTATAAGATGTTAGTAAGACGATGCAGGTCATTCAGTTTACGCCGGATGCCAAGTATTGCTAGGGATTATATTAAGATTACATGATAGCAACATATCCATATATATGGGAGTTAAGTTGAACCCATCTAGGAGGTAATCTAGTTCAAACTGTGTGTGTGTGTGTGTGTGTGTGTGTGTGTGTGTGTGTGTGCGTGCGTGCGTGCGTGCGTGCGTGCGTGAAATATTAAAATATTATACACCTCTTAGAAGCTGCCTTTCAGAATTTATATTCCGATTCCAATACGACACAACCCTTGATGATTAAAAAGAAAATATTATCAAAGAAGCAGGTTACTCCAGACATCAGCCAAAAGCTGGAAATATAAACTTTTTCTTTGACTTGAAAATGATTAAACAGATGAAAATCAAGTCAAATAAAAAGATTCTTAGAAAAATTGGAATCATCCTGTAAATCATCTTGATCTCTAAAAGATACAAAAATATTTTCAAGTAATTTTTTTGTCATTTTAAAAAAAAGAAACAGAAAGTAAACTTCCATATACTATTTTGAGATGTACTAAAATTAAATTTACATCGAAAATAGGCTTTAATTTTGCTGATTCAGGGGTTAAAATACTTAAAATAGAATTGAAGCAAGTTCTTGACAATGTTAGTCGATTTTCAGAACGCAAAAAATTATTTCCTCACTGAAGCCAATCTATATCATCTTTATTTTATTCTAACAGCAGCGGTTCACTTTGAGCCAAAAATTAAATCTCTAAATTTAGAAAACTTCAATAAAATTAAAAGACGCGAACTTCTCCTTTATCTTCACTACTTCCCGCAAAATTTAAATTTTCTACAGAAAACACTCTTTTTTTTTTCTAATTTGAATAAATTAAAGTGTTTTGATGTCACTTGTTCGGTAAATTCTTTAATCGGCTTTAGATTACAAAACTTTGGATCAGTCCCAGAAATCGCGGTGTTTTTGTTTCTTCTTCCTTGACGATAGCCGACAAGCATGGCAGAAAACTAATGACTAATTACTACCTACAACATTACGCAGGCTTCTAGTCAGATTCCCATGGTTCTTCGGAACAACTGGTGCTTGGAAGGATTACATTCTGTATCAGTTTTACTTATTGCACCTTCTGATTGGCTGCCATTCGCGAATGGTGGAGTGGTCGAGGCGCGATGTTTCCCCAAATTGTTTTTGTAGTGTCAACTGATAAATGATGCGATATTGACTGTCTTAATCGTTTGATATTATCTTTAGAAAAATGACAGATAATTATATGTTTGAGATTTAAAACATTTGTTGAGATTTTAAATTAAACCAACAAGAATTTTTTGAGACATTTCCTCGATGCCGTGTTTTTGCAGATTAGTGGGGAAAAAATGACAGTAGATTTTTATAATTTCTTTCCTTTGTATTATAGAAACCGAGATTAGATACAAATTGGCAATTCGATAGTCAAAACTGCTGTCTATATTTCATTCAATTTTGGATTATCGCATTTTAGATACATAGGAATGAACAAACGGACAATTCGACAACCCTTTCAAGTTATAAAATTTGTTATATAATTACAATTCTCATAATAAAAACGCATGCTAAATATAATTCATATTTCTTGTTTTGTTTTTAAACTAAAGTTTTCCCATGCACACAATAAAAGGCAGAATTCCTTTTAATTATTCCGATCAAAATTTGTCCGAGATATACAATTTCAGTATAAATATCAGATGTAAAAGTTTTTTCATTAATCTCTATTCCATTGGAGATTTTAAGAATCATTTATATTTCATACTTCCTTGAGTTCGAAAACAGATTTTTGAAATTATGTCTGTCTGCCTTTTGTGTCTTCAATGTTCTTGTAACCAACATATTTCTGTCAAATTTTTTGACACAGAAGAACATTACAGCCTCCTATAACTGATACTGAATAATAATGCATAATTTTTTAAAAAAATATTTAAATTTTGATGCCAGTAGACTGACGAGAACTAAGAAAAAGTACTGCTTCAGGAGTTGTAATTAGTCATCCAATTCTTGTCACTGCTTTAATAAATCTTAAGGTTATAGTTGTAGAGATATTAGTTGTATTATGTGATGCAGATCTCTCTATGAATGTGGTAACTAAAAAGCGAATGAAATTCATTATGTGATCTTTCCACGAAATTTTTTATTTTTCCGCGTGTTTGAGCACGATAAAAACTATAAATTCAAAACGTAAAATTTTGAATTATCGTGACGTTTTCTGATTTTATATTAAATCGCTTAAGAAGAGATGAATTAAAATAAAATGTTATTTGTTTCTTTTCTCCTTAAAATGCTTCCTTTATATTTTATAAAAAAGTTTTTACAATATATTATTACAATAAACCATAACTTATACTTTCATAACAAGTTTTCAATCTCTTCAACTTTTTATTTGTTTTTATGTTATGATTGGGGAATCCGATAAAAATACGAAAGCTTAACTTTCTAACTGGGTCACGAAAAACCGAAATCGATCTCTAATCCGGGATTCGTGTCGATGACCAGTTGTTTAGATCTCAATCAGATGTTTTCGTGATGATGATTTCATTTAGAAGGTTTGCTGACTGTACGGGCTTTTAATAGTGCTTTCTACTTACTTTGTAAAAGAGAGTAGTTAACTCTGTTCTGCCAGAAGACTTCAAATTAAAAAAAAAAACAGTGATTCAATCTTCTGATATAAAAGAGAAGACATTGAAAATCCTTTACTTAAAACTTAGATATAAGTATTTTTCCGTTAGCAGGGCGCATGCGGAAAATCCCCAAAGAAATTTGCCGGAATTCTACATTATTTGGTTATTTTTCGATTTAAAATCGCTGTAAGTGACAAAATTTTACATAATTTGGCGATTTTTTTTGCTTGCTTCAGGCTAACGGAAAAAAACCTAGGTATATAATAATTAGAAAACAATCAGTAATTGAAGATTAGAAGTAATATATTTATATAAATTCTGATATTTAGAAAGTTATTTATATCTATACATTGTATAAAAAGAAGTCAACTGAAAGCGTCTGTATGTTAAAAGAGAAAACCTCGAGAAATATTTAACTGATATTGGAGATATTTGCACCATTTTGTAGAGCATTCATTAAGGAAGATTTTAGTAAATTAAAATCATATCAAAATAAAAAAATAGGTTCTGTAATTGTGATTTTAATTATTTTCCTACTGCAATTCACGCATGCGTAAAACAGCAGTATCTATGGTTTGAAATTATCCGCGCGTGCGTGAAAACCTGAAACTGCGCATGCGCTAATAGCAAGAGCTGTGGTATGAATATGCGATACATTGTGTCCGGTTTTAAACAGCAATTCAAAACTCATTATGCCCCAAATAATTAACTGATATTGGATATATTTATACCATTTTGTAGGCCATTTATTGAGAAAGGGTTTAGTACTCAAAGACAAAAGTTTGACATTGCTGAAATTGAATTAAGTAAAGAATGTTTTTCTTAACTTTATGTGGCCTTTTCTAGAGTTACATTGAAACAAAATCTTTTTGTTTTGGCTCCAGGTAAAAAAAAAAACTACTAATATAATTTACAAAGAAATATTATGAAGCAAGCTGAATTTTATTTTCATATCTGATAATACAGAGCTGGTAAAAAGTGTGGAAAGTGGGTACAATGACTTATTAGTATATTTTCAAATTTTAAAACAGCTTTCCTATTGTATATTTTAGTGAATTGTTTTGTCTATGAACAAATCATATTTTTAGTTTTCAGCATACTAAATATTTCTGATTGCGTGCTATAAAATATTGGTTTTTCAATTATTTCTATACTTTTACGTTTGTTCGATGTTGCATGACGTGCCCATGTCATATCGTGTGGAGGTAGGCTTAAGTTTAAAACTAATCTTCCTCTTGGATGCTATGCCACCTATAAAGATGTGTGAATATTGCTGGTGTATAAGGCGAAAAGAATTATTTGGTTTTTCTTTAGAAAAGGGGTTTTATTAATTAATAATTATTTGTACCCATTTTCATGGGTAAAATTGATTGTTTAATTTCATTACTTTTAAATCAAAACAGTGAAAACAAACTAAATTTTAAATTAATTATAAATTATACTGACTCTGAGTACAATAGTTACTTTTTCCCGATTTTGTCCTTGAATAAATTGCCAAAATTTTTGTTTTTGGTTGAAAATATATATCGCAAGAAATAACTAGAGTTATTTCGATATCGGTAAAAAATGCTACTTCGTTTATATTGGACATAGGTAATCCCATCAAAAGAAATTTTTATGTTAATTTTATTCCCCAAATAACGGAATCCTTAACTCTTTCAGCCCTGCATTTTTAAAATGTGGAATAAAAAAATGATAGAAATTATTGATAAAGGTTCCCAAGAGAGCCTCCACATTAAATTTCATCGCGGTGGCAAATGCCATCGGGAGGGTCGAAAGAGTTCAACCTGTTACGAGTTTAGTAACACTTGCTGAGATTATTATCAAACAAAATAAGTAATATCACCATCGTAAAGAAACCGTTCAACCAATTAAGTTACTTATTGGCACCAGTAGATGGAATTTAAAATCGAAACAAAAGTCAAAAAATTCGAATGTGGCAATGCAGCGAGAGAAGGAGAGAAAAATGTGTGTAGGTATTAGACCTTTTGAATTAAGCCATCAAACTTGTCCCCTGTATAATTTAGAAGGTTGGAATGTGACTTAAATTTTAAATTCGTTAAAAATCAAGCAGAAGTTCAGTGCTTTTCCTAAAATATTACACACATTTTTTATATGAAACCTGGCTTTTTCACTTCCCCTTTTCTTCATATTTAAGACAAAGACAATATGAAGTTTGTTTGTTTTTTCATGTTGGGTATGTTTAAATATAAAGCATGTTCTTAATAAAATGTTTCAAAGTTGATTGCACTTACTGTTGCATTTTAATTTCGGAATAATAAACGGTGAAAACGAGTCAAGTTTTTTAAGACATTGCTGTGATATAACTGATGTAATAAAATTATAAAATATTAGGAAGTGAGTTGAAATTTCGAAAGACTGTAATTGATTAAAGATTAATTTCGTATGGCAGCTTTTGGTGATCCTTTGATTTCCCGGGATTAACAGGTGCCAAGAATTGAAACGTTTTATATAACTTAGGCTTAATGAATTTCTAAGTAAAATATTATGATAGATATTCATCGGATGCATTTCAGTGACTTTACACCGCGTTCATATCCCCTGGGGGTGGGGGGGGGGTATCTCGATATGAGGACGTTCAGCTTCCGGCATGGTCATATGACTTAAATAGTGTTCCGTTGAGTATTTTACTGATTTTCTAACCACTGATTCGCCGACTCACGCGGAGGAACTCGGATAGATAATACTAAATGATCGGACCATCTCTACTGCACTGGTGGGAACTGTGTTTGAGCTCTAAAAGCCCTCACTGAACCGGGGCCTCTGAGAAGAGCGTTAGCTCTTCTATGGGCCTGGAACAGCAGAAAGGGGAAAACGACTAAGCGATGGTTCATTTTCGTTTAAGCGTATTGCTTATATCCTTTTTCGTTTAGTATTTTTACCTCCCTTTATTAAAAAATAGTGAAAAATAGCTTAAATTGATGATAATTTTATAAACAGCTATTAAATTTAATTATGTATTTGGTTGGTTGGTTGGTTCTAATGGCACTTGCCTATGGACAAGCTCGCTGCTGGACCCAGCAGCAGATTTAAGCCGAGTGAAGCGTCTCTTGTTTCAAGTAGCGCCAACTAGGGCCAAGAGTACGACTTTTTGCTACACACTCATCTCATTCGCTTGCACAACCCCTTTTTACAGGGGGGCACATTCACACATCTCACAGATAGTACACAGAATAACAACCATGCCCGAACCAGGACTCGAACCCGGGACCTCCTGAACACGAGGCAGACGCGCTACACCTGTGCCAGCAAGCCGGCTTAATTATGTATAAACAGCATAAACATATAAAATGTTTGAAATATGTAAATTGATTTTGAGTTCTGATATTTGGCATAAAAATAATTATAAAACTGTTTAAGGTGGATTTTTTTCTTTAAAATATTTAAGGGTAATTTTTAATTCTATTTGAAAGGGGAAAAAATTATAAAAATGCCATTAATTTCAAATTGCCAGAGTTAATCAGCTATCTGATTCTTTAAAATACAAAGTTCCTCAAGAAGCACTACACGGAGGTGTGGTTGGATTTTTTTTTCTTTTTCCTCAAAAATTTAAATATTATTATCGGGAAGTCTATGAATTAAACAATTCCAATTTAACTCAAACAT
>JAOUZG010027945.1:184671-205089 GCA_026289955.1 Argiope argentata
AAGGATAAGAAATTGTCCTTTAAGGAATAATATTTCTATATTTTTAACTATTTATTTTAATTTTCTTGATGAAATCTGAATTTAGAAGAAATACCATTGTTACTTCGGGAAGGACTTCTTATCTTGAATCGTTGTCAGAGGAAAGAGCGCCTACCAAAGCTAAACACCCTTTCATAAATTTTCACGCCCCGCAAAGAAGAGGGGATTTACCTTAGACAACACTAAGTCCATCCTCTCAGAAATCTTAAGTAAAACAAAGTTTGGAACTCATCACATTCATTCTCGAAAACAAGAACTTGTCAGGAGATACCGACTATGATAAACTTCGTAATACTAATCAGTAGGACACAAAAGCCAGAACTCACTTTTTAATTCATTATTTACCAAATTATTTTACTATTTAATTTGTCCACCTTATTTTTGAACCATTGAATTTTGATACCGAATAAACCCAGAGCGAAAAATTATTTTTTTAATTATTTAAATTAGCACGTTGATAGAAAGTACACACGCAAGGGGCAAGCTCATGAAAATGATACGACACAACACCTTACGGCGTAAACAGCTTAATACATTTTGTCATATCGTTTAATTTTATAATTATGCGTTGAGATGCTATGTCTATAGGCAATGTATGAAATTTAGAAGTCCCCACAGTTACCACCAAAGTTGTCTACCACAAAAGTTGCACGGTCCCTCAACATATAAATAATCAAAAAATTAATAATATTTTTAGATACTTCTTCCTATTTCGAATAGAAAACAATATTTCGATCAAATTTAGTAATATTTCAAATAATATTAGAAAAAAATAGTCATATTGTGAAAATCTCAGCCGTATTTAAATGGTACTTCAAAGCACCGTCTGAAAACAAAGTGTTAACTTTCACATCATACCATTACGAGGGCATTAAGCTCACCTAAAAAGATTCAGCTTTTACTAGTTACACGAAGCGATGTATCTTCGATGGTATTGGGTTTCGAATTTTTGATCATTTAATCTCAAAACTTTCGCCATTTTTATCATGTACTTTTATTAAATTTGAATGGGTTTTTTTAATTAACGAGGTACATAGTGATTTTTACTCATAATGGGTACTATAATATTTAAGAAAACCAACGATTTGCATTGATTAAAAAACAAAATCAAAGCGAGGGACAATTTTTTCAATATTTTCGACAAAAGGAATGTTGTTCACGACAGACGCGATATGAGATCCCAGAATTCCCCTTCATTCAGCGCTGTCAGTATCCATCCATGCACCATTTGGAAATATCTTCACATGACGTTGCATTTGCACTACACTTCATGTAACTAGCGATAAGTTTCAGCGAAGTTTCACTTTTTCGTCCACAAAAGAAAAATCAATGCAGTTCACTAAAAACGAATCACTGCAAATTACCTGTATTTTCTATATTAAGATTTCGAAGAATATCAAAAAATTAAAAGAAAAAAAAGGGGGAAGAAAACGAGTAATATTAAAAAAATTAAGTCAATTCCTATTCAGGCCAATAAAGAAACATTCCATTTTAATTACATTTTATTAAATAATTACGATTAATATAAATATGTATATACGTATGATAGAATCACAATATTAAGCGGCAAAAACAGAAAGCGAATTTCCATTCTCCTTCGAGAATTTCCTTCTGGACCCGTTGATCAATCTTGTCGCTTCTAATGGCGCTGGCCATAGACAAGCTCACTAATGTATCAACGAATTTAAGCCGAAATGAGAGTCTCTTATTTTGAAGTAGCGCCAGTTAGGGTCAGGAGCAACTTAGACACCCATGCATCACATCCGCTTGCACAGCTCCTTTTTACAGGGGGGCAAATTCGCACACTTCACAGATAGAACACAAAAGAAGAACCATTCCCTACCTGGAGTCAAACCCGAGACTCCCAGATCACGGGAAAGACACTACCCCTATGCCAGAACGCCGGCAGCTCAATTTTAAGGTTAGATAGGAGAAGTGACCAACAATGGATAACAAAGATTTTAAGGAGAGAAATCGGAATTGAACCCAAAGCTTAAAAGTTCAATTTTATTTTTTGAGCAAAATCCTTCATTCTAACCACTAAGCCACAACTTCTAACTCGCTTTCGAAAATCCTTTGGATAAAAAGTATACTTAAAGCAAAACTTTTCAGAAATGTGTTTAAAAAAATTATGGATTTTCGCAAGCATTGAATGCGTATTCTTCACCTTCGTGTGAAAAATACTGAAATCCTCGCATTTTACCTATTGAGATACTGCCTGTTGATTTCAATTTTCATTTCAAACTACTAATACTATATTTAAAGAATTAAAAATTTAATTTAATTTAATTTATGAATTAATATATGAAAAAACTGTATTAACATCAAGTGTCATTCATTACAAGGTTTAAAAAATGTATTTGAAATTGAGTGGATGAATAAAAAGTATTTTATTAACTATTGAAAAATTGAACAGGATTTATATAGGGAGTGTGTGAACTAATAGTAGGAATTGAATGAAGCAATGAGTAGGACAAGTGCAAGTTGGGGCAGCACTAAAACTAGCTCCAGAATGTTGCAAAGTTCCTTCGTCATTCAATATCTGATCGTGAAGATGAAAAATCCTCCAAATAAATGTAGAAGTGATTGGACTGCTCTGAAAGCATATCAAGCGTTACGTACCCTTACTTGTATGATATTTGTTTTGTCTCTTTACCATTCAAGGTTTCATAGTGCTCTCTTGGTTCACTTTCTCTTGCTTTTGTGCTTTCTCATATAGAGGAAATACAGTAATTATCAAAAAAAGTGAATTTAAAATTTCGACAAATTTCTGCATTTTAAACCACGATGAATTCTAAAAACACATTTTAGGGAAACATCCATCCTTCTGCCTGTCTGTCTTTGACAAAGATAACTCAAAATCGCTTTGAGATAGATGAATTCAATTTGGTATAAGATCTTTATACCATATTTAGACAAATTCTTTTAAAGGAAGTCCGTCTATCTGACTGCGGGAATATAAATTAACAAAAACTGCAAAAGAAAGAGAGCTAGATAAATATAATTTGATATATAGATTTAAGATCTGTAGTATAGACACCTGTCAAATTTTGAGCCCAATCCCACAAGAGTTGAGATCGTCTGTCGATCAGAAACACGAAAACATGATAACTCAAGAATACAATGGCATATAAAATTTATTACACGATTTTTCAATTTTAGGAGTTATTTTATTTTATTTTTGGTTTTAATCAGTTGCGAAGAACGAATCTGAAATGCAAATTCAATTTTTAGATGCTTTTCATTGTATTCTAGGGCGTCAATCGTCAAAGATCACCCGATAGATTCAATAAAAATGTTAAATTCGTGTCAATGTTTAATATTTTGTATTTATCGCACGTCGATTCCACATTGGGATGACATCTTTATTAGAGGGTATGCGAAAGTTTTAGGGAGACAGTTTCATTTGTTTGCTTAATTGTCAGTTAGACATTCGTTAGTTAGTTTAGTTGTTGCTCTGGCGAGAACTCATCAATTGAAATATCTATTCGTTTTTTCAATTAGAAGGAGTAGTTCATTGGAAAAATATATGGCATTAATTGTCTGAGATATAATAAAAAAATTGTTCTATTTAGAAGTAAAGCCGAAATATTGAGAAATAGTTTTTGCAGCCCTGACCGATACTGAAGAGGGTTAAACTATAATGAATTGTCTTAATTTGTTAATTATTAGTTAATCAAATTAATCAATAAAAACAATTTTTAATATAGTACATTTTTTTAAAAAAAATTCAATCTATTTCAATCATAAATATGTTTTAATATATCATTGCTATAGTAAAATGGTTTTTAAAAGGATTAAACATTAGGTCTATAATATTTTTTAATCGTATAGCAGAATATATTTTTATGGCAAGAATCTGTATTACACTAAAACAGAATAATTGCTACTTAATTCAGTTCACTACTTTTTAATGATTCCTTGAATAGTATCCTGAAAAGGCTTTAATTGTCTTTTCAAACCTCCGAGTCACAAAAAAATGAGGTTGACCAAATCTATTTTTTGACATAAAATAGTAAAAGTAATTTAATTGTGGTAAAAGAAAGTGAATGATGCTAGTTTGGGTGATATTTCTGGTGAGGAAAACTACTTTTTTCCACGAGCAAGGAACACCTGCTCCATAAAATAATAAAAATAAACTACACTAGTTCCAATTTTTTCTTTGCCGATGTGGATCAGTGTCACTTGGGAGGTTATTTACTATATGTGATAATAGGTCTGGGTTAAGGAACAATTGCTTCAAAACCAGAGGCAAACGAAATTCCTGGACGAAGTTGAGATGTCCAAAGGGAAAAACTAAACTTTCACGTTACGCTACGAAAAAAAGATGATAAAAAAATTTTGAGGAAGTGGAATAGTAACGGTTATAAAAAAATCAAAAATGAAAAAAAAATTATGTTTGAAAGCAAGTTCCTTATCGTCTGCGCGATTTCTTTTTTTAATTCCACTATCGATTTCAGATTAAAACAATGATAAAAATACTCTTTATGCCCCAATTGCATATCTTATCGAAGATATGGAACTTTCTTTTCGATTTTACTTTCAATAAAATCGATAGATTTTCTGTTTGAATTTATGATTGAGAAGTATTAGCCTACATTCTCACGAAATTTAATCATATGTTTGTCTTCTTTTTTTTTTTTCACTTTTTTTTTTGAGATTGAAAATAGTTTAATTTACCGGATATCTTTTCAAGTTCTCCGTCATGAGATTAAATCTTAAAATAGAAAGTGGAATGAACGAAATTGTTAGAAGATGATGCATCGATGTAGTTCAAGGTTTCGCACGCATATTATCCGCAAGTTTGTCTGCATCCAAATGGATTATATTGTCATAAAAATTCTACTGATGTTAATACTGTCAGATTATATTCACAAAACAAACAATTCATTTTTTTATGTTTAACACGACTCATTTTTGCTTTGTGTTTTTTTATAATATAATTTTAGCTTTAACATAGTGTTAAATATATATGAATAATACATAAATACATAGGAAAATCGATTTCCATTGACAACGTAAGCATTTTACTTATAAGTTTTAGTGTTCCAATCAGAATAATATGTAATATAACTATTAAATAGTTCACATTATTCATTTTCTGAAAAAGTACTGTCGAGTTTGATAATTTTGATTAAAAACATTCAGAAACCAATTATTTTTAAGAAAAAAATATTAAAGTTCACATTTAGAAGAAAAAATGTATACGGAGGTTTGTATCATCTGGATGGTTTATGTTGTTGTATAATTTTACTGTTGTTTATGGTGCCAATTTAAATTCACAAAATAAGCAGTTTTGTGTGTGTGTTTAACAGTTACCTCCAAATTTTTGCTTTACGTTTTTTGATAATATAATTTCAATATCTCAATAAATCAATATAGATTTATTGCCAAATCCTGTGAAAATAAATTGCTTATAAAACGTTAAAGGGAAACGCAGCGAACTAATTACATGAATAGAATATACTTTTTGGACTCAAATTTATAAATTTGAAAGTTCTAAAATGCCAGCTCAGTTTTTTCACTATATGATGTTTAGTTTAGTTATATTAACATCCCGTATCTATTCCAACAATACGGCTATTTTGGGATGGACTTCGTAATTTTGAGCTTCTATCGAATGACAAGGACGACACTTGAGCTGGCACCCCCTCTCCATACTTCCACACTGCATCAGCTTGGAGGACGTTTGAACTCGATGGATTTAAATATGCAATAAACCCACTTACACGACGGTTTTTTGGTGAAATCAGATCTCAAACCTGAACCCCCCCCCCCGCCCGAAGTCTAGACTTACCAACAGGCCACTCCAGCTCTACTGTATGATGGAATTAAATTCAAAATGAGAAAAAATAAAGAAAATTAAAGAAACAAATAATATTTCTTAGAGTAGATTTGTAAAAATACTACACTTATAAAAAAATATGATATACATAAGAATATAGTTTCGTACTATTTCACTAAGCTATTCCTACTATTAGCTCACATTCTCTCTATACTTAGTTCACACACTCCCTATATACATCTTGTTCAAATTTTCAATTGTTATTAAACTAATTTTTATTCATCCACTCAAGTTCAAATACATTTTTTAAACTTGTAATGGATGGCATTTGATGTTAATACAGTTTATTCAAATATTAATTCATTAATTTTTATTAATTAATTAAAAACTGTTTCTCGCTAAAAATTGTCATTTTCCCACCGCCAAATAAGTAACGAATTTAATTTTTCCCCCATGCTAATGAGGTTAGGCTTAACATGTATTCGGCCTGTTATTTCAAATGATTCTGTCTATTTTTTTAACGTTTGATGCATTTAAAACTAAGCACTGTTAATAAATCAATTTTTCAAATTCATTTTGAAGTACATTCGAATTAAAATAATACAGAATAAAGATTAAAGAAAATTTCTAAACTGTATTGCGTTACTCCAACTGGCGTAGAAAATTCATGCATTTGTGTTGCCTCCATTGGCATAGAGTCCTCAATTGGCGCTGAAAATTCAACGCCAAATGAATGTCTTCCGAGTCTGTTCTGATTTATTAATTTCAACGAATTCGAACTTCATTTTGTTTTGACCAGGCATAATTTTTTGAAAAATTATTTATGTTAATTGTAATTATTCAATAAAAAGTAACTAAAATAAAAAAAAATTCTTTGTTGACCTAAGAAGGAATTGACTAAAAGTTGTTTTTTATATTACTTGTTTCTAAAATAATTACTAGTGTTTTTTTTTTTTTTTTTTGAAAGGATGGGAGATTAAATTTCAAGAAATAATGCTTTCATATTCTTGTTTTCTGATACTTAGAAGATCAGCTGGATCACCAAAACATATTTACATACACACTTTGATGCACTTACAACAACTCTTAGTGACTCTCGGGTCTTAGATAAACATCTGCTCATCAACATATTGCGGAAATGTCAAAATTCGAAATTTGGAGAACTCATGACTGACATTCTCACCTGCTCCAGATTTTTCAAGCGACCTTAATATTTTTGGAGAAACCAACTGTAACATGAAAGTGCCCGATTGTTATACCAGTGTTGCAACAATACGTGGTGGGCATAAAAAAATTAAATAATTTTTTTCTTTCGTTTTGAAAAGTGAAAAAAATGACATAAAATCTTCAGTAAAAATATGAAGTGAAAATCGCATGAGTGACATTTAAGATTGATACGAATAGAAGAAGGAAAAGATGGTTGATCTCCTTTAAGAAAGTGACAAAAGTTTCGAAACGTGCAAATGGGTTTATAAGGAATTTCAGGAAAAAAATTTGTGGATTGATTTTGTCACAATTTTAAAAGACGATTAAAAAAAATTTGGCACATTTTCTTCTTTTCATATGCCACAAAGTGATCTCAGGTGACTCTAGAGTTCATAAATCTAAAACGTGACACCGGGCTTTATGGGAGAATCGCACGGGATTCATCTTCGTGATAGGAACTTTAAAATGATATTTTCGTAAGCATTTTATTACAAAACAGGACATTCAAATTGGGCTTAAAATACGTTTTATAATGAAAATTGCCAGGTATTTGTACGCGAATGCAGTCCCTAGCAAGCTCGATAATAGAAGCAATGCTTCGCTCCAAGACTATTCCAGAAAACAAAATAAGGTAACAAAAACAAGACTAAAATCTATAGAAAAAAAGCCAGAAATTATAGAAATCCTCACAAATAGATGGTAAATCCCTAAATAAATACTAATAGTAACAATTATCAGTGCCCAGCAGATTCAAACTCAAGCTGTTTACAATCTCCAAAGAGAGAATTCCATCTTCGATCGCCTCTTTGCCTATAACATATTTGCTATATAATCTATTGAACAAAACTATGACTCCTTTATCATTCAGAATATTTGTTTTATTCTGAAGTACTTTAAATACGACATTATTAAGCAGTTCAATGCCCTAAGAATTAAAGTACTGTTATTCAGATCCCCAAGGAGAAAAAAAAACCTGATTATAAGAACACGAAGTGACGCTGGTTGCGCATTTCAAAATAGGAGGCAAATTTGCATGTAAGAATTCATCACAAATATCATTATTTATAATAGTCCTACATCACTTTTTCTTTGTATTTAATTTATGTCATGACTACAATTGAATCTATACAAACTTCTTAATTGATTTTTTTTTATATCTTTCTAATTAGACGACATTTCCAATTTCTGTTTTTCTATTGATTCAATTAAATATCCTCAAACGGCTTGAAGCGTTTGTCGGTTATGAGTGATTTTAATAGCGTATTATATCGTCTTTGAATGATGCAATTTTATGATGATTACGGGCTATCGAAACCACTGCGCCAGCGCCTTTAGACACCTACCTGCTAATTTAGTAAATTATGCTAAAAGTTTGTATGACTGCGATACCTATGTTATTTTATCAGTTTTAGATATGATAATTCGATATCCATTAACTGTACAAGGCACGTTGGTTAAAACTTTAATATATAATGAAGATTGATATGTTTAAACTAAGTGAACTAATTTCAATGCCAAACCAATTTTCAAAAAGTGGTTATTTTTGGAAATTTTTGCTAATTCGTTTTCCTGTGTTCTGAAATACAGACGAACTAGAACTGGCGTTTTAATTATTCCTTGTTTCTACCCAATATTGCACTGAATACTTTAAATTTAATTTTAACTATTTCTTCTTCGCTTTTACTAACGTCCCCCCCCCTCTTTTACATACTTTATCTTTTATCCTTTGGGGACATAAGTGCCAAATACTGTGACATCAAATAGTGCAAGAAAGAAAGGGCTGAATTCAAAATAAAAACATAGAAAAGATTTCAAACAACGATTCATGGGCTCCTGCAAATATCGTATTGCCAAAGCCATACCCGTGACACTTAACTGTTTGCAACCGAGCGTTCCTTGTCGCCCAACTCAGCAGTGCTCGGACACGTCGGCGACACTGAAAAATCGCACTTCCTCTTCGCAGGGTTCGAAATTCTCTGAGAGATTCTTCGCCGGCGGGCTTTCCTGCATCAGAAACCCAGATACGCCTTGTTTCTCGCGGGCTAGAACAAAGAAAGAAAGGAAAGGAAAGCGCGCGAAAGAGAAAAGAACGTAATCGCCTTTTCTTCCTCTGAAAAACCTTCACTTTTTCCTCACTCCTCCCGATAACGGGAGATTATGGAGGTCGGTAAACACCGCAAAAACGCGCGCTTTTTCACCCAGATAACCGCCATAATAAGACTGGGTGGTGTGGTGTTGATATTAAAAAACAGGCAAGCCCGTTACTCATCAAAAATCCAGTTTTGGGGGCAGAATGCTATCCTATGCTTCTGATACTTACAACCGCAAAGGTTATTTTACCAGCTTTGTGCGTAAAAATCATATTTTGGACATAACGCCATGCCATGTTTATGGTGCCCATAACTAAAAGCGTTATATTATGGGATTTGATGGTCATGTTGGAAAAAAGGGAACCCAACCTGCCATGGGCAGTGGCGTGGGTGACCAGGGAGCAATGGGGATATAGATACTCTGTGAGCTATCCATAACGGACGACATTGGGTCAAAACATTAGAGTATTTGTATCATTTTTTGCAGAAAACCCTCCCATACTTACAAGCACAAAAATTATTTGACAATTTTTTTAAAATAAAGAACATGTTTTAGACATAATGTCATGCCATGCTTCTAGTGCCTATAACCAAAACTATTATATTATTGGTTTGGTGCCCATGTTGAGGAAAAGTGAACCCAATCTGCCATAGGCAGTTGCGGGGTGACCAAAAGACAATGAGAGTATAGATTGAGATATTCTTAAAATTCATCATCGGGACAAAATATCATTGCATAATTTTTTGCAGAGAGCCAGCCCATTCTTACGACTACATAAGTTACTTTACAAGTTTCTTGAATTAAGAACATCTTTTAGATATAATGCCATGACATGCTTCTGATGCCTATAACCAATTGGTTTGGTACTCATGCTGGGAAAAGTAAACCCAACCTGCTATGGGCAATGGCGTGGTGACCAAAGAGCAATGGGGATATAGATACTCTGTGAGCAATTCATAACGGATGTCATTGGGTCAAAACATTACAGCATTTGTATTATTTTTTGCGGAAAACTCTCTCATACTTACTACCACAAAAGTTATTTGACCAATTTCTTGAATAAAAAACGTATTTCAGGCATAATGTGCATGACATGCTTCTAATGTCTGTAACCAAAAGCATCATATTATTCATTTAGCGATCATTGGGGGGGGGAGAGAGAATGAGCAAATAAATGAATCTATTTTTCTTATTATGAGACTAACTGAGCTGAAAATTAATATTATAGATTGGTAAAAGTATGTAATAAAAGATAGTGTTTTGTGATTTAAAATCTTGCAGAAAATGTAGACGTGATGATTACCGTAAATCATATTATTTAAATTTATTGCTTATAAGATTAGAGAGGAATTCAAATGTAGTTTTCGAATCTCAATATCAAAAGGAACAAATTAAGACTATTGAAAAGAGAGCCGATGAAGCCTCACCAAAAACAATTTAAAAGCGTAAAAATAGTAGGAAAAAGTAAAAAGTGAGTGATATTGCCAATTTTAAACAGTTTAGTAGTCCTCCCCATTTCGGAAAAAAGGACATTTACAGTTTAGTTCCTGTATTGGAAGTAAAACTGGAACTACAGTTTCCTTTCGAAACAGTTTTAGACAGTTAAAGTTAAGGCAGATAGATAGATAAGAGTATGGAAACCCTTGCAGTTTAGAATTTTTTTTTATTTTTCGAATATGATGTAGGCAAAAAAAGATGGTATTGTAATCATCAAAAATAGTTGGCCTCAAAATCTTCCTGCAACAAACTTCTCTGAATCCAAAAGAGGCATTTTTGAATTGTATTTGTCTGTCAGTGAATACAATGCTACAAATGCAATGGACACCTTTGAAAACAGATATGTGTAAAATTTAGAAGCTATAGTCAAATTATTTGGCCTATAGAGAGCCAACACATACACAAATGCATATAATTCCTTTTTATTATCATAAAAGCAGAGACTATCATTTAAAAATATTTCAAACCCTTGATGTTTTTATAGCACGATTCTTTTCTTCTCTAAACAGCGTGATGTCAAAATCGTTACGCATTAAATGCAACAGCTGATGCAATAAAGACAAGATAGATGAATGCAGCCTAAAGAATCATCATTCTGATACGTATCGCACTAGAGAGGCGGGTTTTCTTCCCTTGGAAAAAAATTGCATGACAGGAAAATTAGCATAAAATTTAAGAAAAACCGGAATTTCTGCTGTAATGTTTTTCAAAAACAATTATATTTCAGAAGATGCATTATGGTTTCCGGAAATAGTCATTAATCTTGAAAATTGTCGTTTTTATGTCTTCCATTACATCTTCATTTGGTTAGATAATATCTGAGGATTTAAGAAAATGAAAGATGGAAAATATGGGTTGATATATATATATTACTAGCAGCACCCGAACGGCTTTGTCCATGGCATAGCATCCAAAAAGAAAAATTAGCTTTAAACTTAAGTCTAGACTCCACGAGATATGACGCGGGCATGTTTACGCAACAACAAAAATACGTAAATATATGTTGAGGTTGAAAATCCTTCTTTTCAGCATACTGATATTTAAGTCGCTGTTTAAAACGAGACGTAAGCAAAAAAATGTATCAAATATGCATACACAGATCTTGCTATTCGCAAATGCGAGGATAAATTGAAATCGCAATTATAAAGCTCCCTTTTTTATTTTGATATGATTTTAATGCACGAAAAACCTTCCCCATAGAATTCTCTACAAAATGGTATAAATATCTAGATTATCCATTAAATATTTCTCGAGTTTTTGTGGTTTCAACATACAGACGCTTTCAAAATACTTCATTTTACACTATATTGTGTGTGTGTGTGTGTGTGTGTGTGTGTGTGTGTGTGTGTGTGTGTGTGTGTGTGCGTGCGATAGAATTTTTTGTTTCCCGTTTTAAAAACATTACCCCCATAAAAAGCTTTAACAAAATTCTAAATAAAAGAATTTCGATTCATAGATTCTAATTGGTGTCCCAAAATTAACGCAAAATTTCAATTTCACACCGTTCTTGTTATGAATAATTGACAATACTATTAAAAAATCTTTTGACTGCTGATAGTTTAGGATTTCTAAAAATGAAGCGGTACACTATAGAAAAAAACGTGTTTTCATGGTTGAATAACATTTCAAAATGGTAATGAAAGTATAATAATCGAACCTGGTGGTCACAGTTCGAAAAACTTAAGAATTGGCCTCCTAGATTGTGTGATTTAACATCATTGGGATCCTTTTTAAGGGTTTATTTGAAGTCAAACGCCCGTGCCAACAAGCTCGTATGCATTGAAAGCATTCAACGTTGCATCAAAGAAATTCAACCACATTTATGCAAAATGGTTAGGAAAAATTTCGACAAAAGAGCGCGCATGTCCCAACAAGCCGTGGTGGCCACTTGTCATAAGTGTTATCTCCTTCATAATCCAATCCTGTTTACTTTATAATTAAATAAAAATATAAAAAATTTAAAAAAGCAGTGCTTTTTATTTAATTCAAATCTTTCTAATGCAAGATTTGTTGCGACACGTTGTTCTATTGTGTAACTGTCCATTTTTACTAACATTAAACCATCAGCTATCAAATGGTTTCCTTAATAGGATTGACAACACTAGTGTACGAATGGTGGCAAATTCAAATATTACGTTGATTTTGGACAATACCTTAGATTCATTCGTATGTATGTGTTTGAAGATGCCGGAGAATGAAAACCAATTTGACTACTGACTGCTGAAAAAGTTCGAATGATGCCTATTATGATGATGGGAACCGCAAACTATGACATTTGAATAAATTTTTCAGCTCTTTATTCCTTTGAATATGTAAATTATAGTACTGAAATCCAATTGAAAAATGATACGATGAATTATTTTAAAAAAGCATTATTCGCACTTGAATTGAGGGAAACCAAAAAAATAGCAACATAAAGAACCCGCCTGCAATTTACGGTGAATTGTTAGAAAAGCTACAGTGTCCTTAAATTGCATCAAAATTTCGTTTTCCAAAAGTGCCGACGGGGAACGTTCGGCGGAGAAGAAAAGCTAAAGAACGCTATTTCGGGAAAACGAAAAAGAATTCTCAAATTGATTGAGAGAAAACAATCAGGTCATTCTCAAGATAAGAGTCAAAACTTTCTAAAAAAGAAATATATATATATCACATAGCAACATTTTTCTTTTAAAAAAAACGGCCTCTAAGGAAGACGAAAGACATATTTTCGGATTGTTTCTAGAAACCTAGTACATCCATTCTTCATAAAACTAGAAGTTTCAGATTTAGATTAGACTTTAATAGTAATGGCATAATTCAACTCAGAGATACATTGTGTTTACTTTCTCTAATATGAAGCTCAGTTTGAAAGACACGGTTTTGGAACTAATTATCTGTGAAAGCGATAGCATTGAAAACGTAATAAGCTTGAAAGAAAAAATTTGGTTTCTAACTTCTTTTTTGTAGATATCTGCCCAAATTTGGGCCAAGTTCATCTCACGAATGTCTGTCCGTATGGAAATGAGCAGGATAACTGAAAACAAGGAAATGTATAGCATACATTTGAAACATAAATTTATCATCTAAATGTGTATTAAGATGCCACCAAATGGAACACTTTATGTTTAGAACTCCTGATGAGTGCAGTGTGATCCAAGAATTGCTGTGCCTCAGTAACTCGCTCAAAGGGATCTTGAATCACTTGTACTGTATCATCCAGGTTTCTTATTTGTACTGATACTCTTTCGTCCTCATATTGGATTAGTAATATTTCTTCTAGCAACAAAATTATAGCGCATTTTCAAATCGCTACAATTACTTACAACAATTTTTACGAGCTTATATTTAGAGAAATTAGTGTTAGCCTTCCACATGTCCGAGGTCATTCTGACATTTTAGAGAATGAAAGAGTAAATTTGCTTAGAAAACAGGCTACAGAACTAAACCTCATTGATCCTGTGAGCATCCCCAAATCTCACATTTGCAATGAGAATCACAAAAAGATTATTATATGATATGAGTTTTACCAGAATTCATTAAACGTCTCTTAAACTAAATTATTTTCCCCCACAATTTTTTCAAAGATTAAAAAACAAGCATTTCTTCAGCAATTTTTGCTTAACAAAATTTCTCACAGGTCGCATTTGGCCTTGATGGATTTAACTTGAGCCAGACCTGCTTACACGACGGTTCTTTAGTGAAATCGGGTCCCGAACCGAAAACCGGCCGGTTTCATAGCCGAGACCTTACCACCAAATCATCGCAACCCGGCAATGTTTACTTTTCTCTAGTCCGCGAATAAATCGAGTTCGTCTTTCTGTTAAATGTGAGCCCCTTTCATTTTTCCTCTTACCCCTATTTGAACTAAATAAACAAATAACGAAAACAAACAATAGTTGAATTTAAATGACAATAAAAAAAGGCTTATAAATACCTAGATTTCAACCAATTATCTAATTCGTTGTCAGCAAAAATATATCAAAGAATCGCCATTTATATGAAATAGAAGAAGAACACTCCATTTATAAGATTACTAATTTGATCAACAGCCATTCGATTAACTCTCCATTGTTCTTCTTCAGAGACACCTCGATATTTGTCACCATACAGCGTCTTGTCTTTGAAGGAATTAAGAGAAAGAAAAATCGTCTCTGACATTGAGGGGGTCACTCCGAGAAGGAAAGTTCAGTGGGACTTTGGGTCAGGATCGGTGCAACGACCCTGATGATGTCCAGTATGTGGGCCGCTCACTAAGGATCGGGACCGGATCGGACTTCGGATTTAATGGATCACGGACGAATTCCATTTTCGATTTTCATCGTTTGCAATCTTGAGTGGCAGTTGGCAGTGGCGTAGCAAGGCTAAATCACGCCCATGGCATAATATTTACTCGTCTCCCCTTTCTCGTTACATTCGATTTTAAAAATTAAAATAAATGTACTTTTTTTTAATTCTTCGAAACACACATCCCTTGTCATCCTTTTTTTTTAATGTTGACTATTTTTAGGCAATTTTGTCCCCCCCCCTCAAACCTCCTTCTCTTGTTCTGCCATTAAATAGTTAAACAGCAGTTAAATAAAGTAAAATGCCGAATGATTGAATAAATGCTTGTTTAAATGTGACTGTATAATGTAACTAATTAAAAGTGAAACACTATAATTTTTTTTATTTCCAATATTAATCTAAATCACTAATAAAATTGTCTGCAATTTTTTCTCACAAATACGATTCAATATAACGATTATTTAGAAAAATAACAATTGATATTAATACTGAAAACAACGCATTTGAAAAATAGTATGCGACATATTTTTACTGTAAAATATCCTTTAATATAAATTATAATAACAAAATTTTTACAATTAACTGTGACTTCATTTTTAATTCAAATAAAAAAATCGTTTGAAGTAGTCTCCCCAAAACTTTATCGTATATTCTTTAATAATGTGTGTGTGCGTGTGTGTTATGGAAGGGCAACAATAGATGTAACATTTACATTAACAATCAAATTGTGGTTTAATTAATGAAATATAAGATCAATTATTATAAGATATAAAACATTTTTATAGGATATTTCTTCTTAATTTTTATGACATTTTTCATGTTCTTATATGCATAGTACTGAAATTCGAGGCCGTATTAAGCTCTGTAGGGACCAGTTTCACCCCTCCCCTCCCTCTCTCCACCACCACTCTCTAACTTCCAAACGCGAGTAGTTTTTCATTCATTTAAATTTTATTGATATATAAGTCGTTTTTAAAGAGTAGAAAATTATATCAAGTGGAATTTTTTTAAAAAAATTCGATTACGTTTATGAGCATACTTTTCTTTTACTCATTAAAAAAATTGGAATAAAAAAAATTCAGAATATTTTAAAATACACTCTAAATATTTAAATATAAAATTAAACTGAATTATTGATTCATAAGGCAGTCACAAATTTAGTTATACTGATCTGTAAGTAAGATTTTTAAAAATCTGAGAGATTAGATACCTGAATAAGAATAACATTCTGAAATTTACACGATATTTGACATTTATTTGAATAACGTGTGAAGGTCCCTTCTAAATAAATAAAGCCCAAGACTAAATAACCTTGCAATTATTGCAATTTTTAAAAATTGTACCTCGAGATTCCTACTCAACTTTCCATTTTGGCTATACTAAATTCAAAAGGGTTTTCCAGAAAAAAATGTTTTAAAAAATGATGGGAATAAACAATGATTAGTACAATAGTTAGAAAAAGTTTACACAGCTCTTAGAGCCTTCAAAACAAAAATAATACTTTGAATAAAATTGATAATTATTTTGAACTTTGATAATGTGTTCCTTCTTAATATATAGCCATAATTTAGTTTGCAAGGTAAGAGAGATAATTCTTTGAAAATTAAAGTCCTTTGCACATTATTTTTATTAAGTAGAATTTTATCGAATAATATCGATGTCAAGTTATAGTTGAAAAAAACGCCTTAATTTCAAAATATTTTAATCTATTTTTGTTGTCTTGTTGCACCAGCAGAAGATTTAAGTCAAAGAAATTTGCTGAATTACATACTCTATTTGAGAAATATGTATATATTCCTCAAATAGAGGACGCTTCAATCATATTTCAAAGTCTAGAATTAATGGCTTTATACTCATGCACCATCCAAACAATATCAATATCATGCTAGTTTTTAAAAAGCAATCTAATTCAAAATATTTCAATCCATTTCTGTTGGATTGTTGCACCAGCAGATTAAATCACAGGGGAAAATTCTGCTGAGACTTTCTCAAATAGATGGCGCCACAAACATACTCCAAAGACTTTGTCAGGCTCATGGCTCCATCTATACAGTAGCGAAGTCCATAATAAACAAAAGTGGGAAAATAAGCAATTATACAGTGGCGAGATGGACAGTTCGAGAATACCTCATTAGCATACGTCAGATTTTTGGTTCACGACGTTAACAATTATGTTGAATTTTCCGCAAGCACTAAAAGAGTATTCAAATTGAGCGTGAGAATAATTTATCGTTCTCATCGAATAAATTATGGACCTGTCAAGTTAACTTTAACACAGTTATATAATTATATAATATTTTTATATAACACAATTATATAACATTTTTATTTTATTGGTTTTTTTTGCTGCTTATCATTTAATTAATAAAAAATCTTTAGCATTTTTGTTAATACTACTTTATTAACAAAAATGCTAAAGATTTTTACACAATTTTTATTGCTAATAATTGAGAATAATTTTATCCTATATGAATTTTGTAAAATAAAACTGTAGTTGTTATTCCACTTTGCTTAATACAGATAAATAGCCAGCCACCTTCAGTAGGAATATTACCTTTCCCCTTTAAAGCGTAATATTTTTTGTTTGAAAAGACTGAAAAATATGAATTTAACAAAAAGCGATTGTGTAAAGAATTACATTTTTCTATATTTCCTTCTGAAACAAGGCATTTTATTGTACTTTAACCCTTTACAGTTATTTGGTATACAAAAGGAGTTCAAAAAGTAAGTTATACTTGTTAACACACAGATGGCATCATGGCGAAAACAGAGTTAAGTTTACGCAGACGATAATTGAGTTTCACAACTTACAACGATGACAATTTCATTCGGATAGTGAAAACCGTTGCTGCGGAGTACGAGAAACAATTGGTGTGTCAGCTGGAAATTTACTGCAACGTTGAAGTACGCTGAACAGTGCGGGGTTTTTTTTTTTGTGTGTGTGTGTGGATAAAGCGTTTAACGAGAACGAAGATTCCTCTTGAAATATTCGAAATGTATGGGTCACATGTAATACTACGTCCATCCATTGTAAAATGGTACTAGAAGTTCGAAGACGATTGCACAGACTCAACCGATGCGGAAAGGTAAGGAAGGCCAACAACGGTAAGCACATCCACAATGGTGACACTGTAGCGAGTGAAAGACATTCTGAGCAATCGCAGAGTGAGCATTGCACAAATAGCATGGGACTTGAGAATATCCGTTAGCAGTGCTCAAACAATTTTCCAAGGATAACGATGTTCAAAGAATTGTTCTAAGCTGGCTCCAGGACCAAGGAGCGATTGACTAGAGTCAAAACCTCAAACGATTAGTGCTACTTTCCAATAAATATCTCCAGCGACTGGAAGATTATGGAGAGAAATAGTGTGTTAGTATGTGTATCATATTACTTTGTAGCGAACTTGGCAATAAAGTATTTATGACCCAATTGTTTCAGTGTGACTTACTTTTTTGAGCTCCCCTAATGAATTCTTTCTAACTTTAAAAGATTTTTTTCATGAGCACTCAAAAAAGTATTGTAAAATGAAAAATAGGGTAATCAGATGTTGAAAATTCGATTCGGTTACCTTAACCAGTGCTCGTTTACGATGTAAGAGTTTTTGCAGAGATATTAAGTTCCAACATTAGTCATTAAAGTTTAACTCTCATGAAAGCTTTCAGAAATACAACACTACTTTGTGTTCCTTATATCAAAGATATTTTAATGTTTAAATATCATTATTTGTTATTTAATTTAAATCTTAAATTTTGAAAATGAACAGAAACTGTTGGTGCAATTGGAATTTCTTAAAATTCGGTATCTTCCTGTTAATGATTTTATAATTTTTTTTACTTCATTTTTGATATTTTTTTAATTTAAAGACTATAATTGAAAATATTTTAGTCCATTTCTCAACTCAAAATGTGGCTAAAATGTTATTAATAAAATCGTCTCCGATTGGAGCAGTTATAATTTTTTGCAATGTAACAATTCGCCTAGCCAGTCTAACAAATGCGAAATTTAAACTTTAATGCAAGAATTAAATTCCAGGCAATACCTCGATTTATAACTAAAAAAACTATGTAAAGTTCTCTTAAATTACTCAAAATTAAGTGGTAAGTATATTTACCATTGAGCATTCATTGATATTTTTACCCTTAAAACTCAGGTGTGAATATGCTTACCATTTTCAGTTTCCCCTGAACGATAAGCGGGTAAGTATATTTACCAACCCTTATTTCATGAATTAAATGACAAATCCACTATTATTTCATGTTTCAGTGTTTATACCATCAATTTATCATGATATAACCCTAAAAATATTATTTGTAAATACCACGGAATTATACCCAATAAAGTATTAAACTAAATGTTAGCACATGACCAAGTATATCAGCAAAAAACAGATGAAAAAACTGTAAAATGTCTACAGCATTAAACGTATTAAAAGTTAGAATAATATACTTTGAAAAATTAAACGAAATAATCGAATTAAAAAAAAGCAACTTAGCTTTCCCAAAAAGTTTGAAATATAAAAAGAGATAAGTCAAAAATCTCTTAAAGGAAAAAAACAATAATTATAAGGATTGCGATTTTAAAATGAAACATGTCCCTTAAGCGTTTTTATTTTGAAATAAATTTGATTAGAAGCGAGCCATAAAGCGTGTCTATTATCACAGCATTAAAAATACCAATTTCATATCGATATTAAAATATTACATAATATAAAATTTCTTTAATGAATTAAAAACCACTTCATTTAATTAGCTGAAATTAGAAAACGCATTTTAAAAAATGTATAGCATTAAAGTATTCATAAACAAAATCTATTTTTCAGTTAATCTTTCAAAAAAGCTAAGTTTGTTAACAATAGCTTTAACAATGGGAAACTATGAGATTAAATAATTTTACAAAACGGTGAAGTTGTTTAGATTTTCATCATAACAATGAAAAGTAATGTAGCAATTTTTTAAAAATATTAAAATAACATCTTTTTTCCTCTCTCTAAAGTTACAAAAATCAGATCTTTTTTTTTTCTATTATCTAAATTTAGAATCAATCTTAGCAATTTTTGAGTAACAAATAATAAGACGAATTGAAATAACAAATCATTTCAATGTGAGTCAGCTACAAAAGATTTGATTCCTACTTGCCACACATAAAACATTTAAATTTCAAAATAATTTCAAGCGAAATGGATTGAAAAATTTTAAAATCTTCGAGTGCATTCTAACTACTGAAAGACGTAATTTCTCAGGACTATTGAATGATGTATGACAATGGAAGGGGGGAGGGGAGAATGATCATAATAAACTTTTGAGTTTATTCTTTGCGTTGTAAATAAAATTAACATTCATGTCTTTGCGTCGCTCCGATTGGCGCTGAAAATTTATGCATGCACACGATTTTGATAAAATTTTACATTGTGATTAGACTGTCAGTTCTCACATATACACATCAAAATTTCCATGCTTACGAAGTCGCGAGTAAGAGCTAGTGTGTGTGTGTGTGTGTGTGTGTGTGTGTGTGTGTGTGTGTGTGTGTGTGTGTGTGT
>JAOUZG010027945.1:207357-247526 GCA_026289955.1 Argiope argentata
TTATATATCAATGAACAGAATGATGTAAAGCTTCTAAAATTATATATTAATGAACAGAATGGTGTAAAGCTTCTAAAATTATATATTAATGAATATAATGATGTAAAGCTTTAAAATTATGTTTTAAAGATGTTGCTAATGAATAGAATGATGTAAAACGTCTAAAATTATGTGTTTTAATTATATGTTATTAATGAATAGAAAGAAGAAAAACTTATAAAATTACGTTTTCAAAATCTAAAGTTTAAAAATACTTTGATAAGGAAACTGTTAAAACTAAGCATAAAAATTATGATAGAAATTTCTTGCAAAGAATCAATTGATTGTCAATAAATGAATAAAGCTGATTCATTTATTGTGCTATCGCATAAGAAATCCTTATTGGCTGTTGTGAAATGTTAATAAGTATGAGTGATCTTCATTTTATCATCATTTGCTTGGTAACTTCTTTTCATCTACGATAGATCTGATGAAAATAAAAGGTTCTAATTTGACGACATAACTCTTTATTTCTACGAAGTTATATTAATTTTAACAAATATCAATTAAAAAAAAGATTTCAAAAGCTCAATTTAAAAAAAATTCCAAATAAGATTATTCAAAACTATTTTAATTGAAAATATTTAAATATTATTCTTAACCATTTGACTGCGTAATTTTTAAAAATCACTATTTAGATGTATTGTTTGAAAATAAGTTCAAATATTTTTCAAACAATGTGAACTGATATTATATGTTACACGATAATATTATGATACAATAAAAAATCTATAAAAGCAAAAAATAAACCCTCTAACAGCGAAAAGCGCAGGATCCAAGAGAAAACGGATAGATTGTCAACCAGCAGAAATCGCGGAATAGGCAGCTTGAGGGTTAAGGAACCAATTCCAGACAGATCTCTGCAAAATCATGTTAAGGCCTCTTATCTCATATGCATCTCCTGTCTGGGCAGCTGCTGGTAAAGCTCATATTAAGGAATTAAGAATGCTGTAAAAGGAAACTGGAAGACAAACAAGTAATGCCGCGATTTACACAGGTTACTGATACCCAGATTACTAGCCAAAAAGGCTTACAAGTACCGATCGTTAAAGGCTTCTATAAAATTCGTAGAGAAATTAGATGAAAACAATAATGCTACTAATAAAGAAATTGAAACTTACAATGAAAAAAAAAAAAAAAACAAGTCGATTTCTCTGCCAAGAATGAATCCAAGATGACCCCCTTCATTGATTGCTCTATTATACAAGACGATACCCTGATAACTTGACACCACACCGCACGTCTCCGTGAAATTATTATGTAAACAATGAACCACTTCGTGCAGTTTTGCGTTCTTCGTACATGAAAAGAAATTATCGTAATCGATTCAAAGAGAAAGTATTGTAATCGTCGAAAAATTCTAACTCGATATTTTCCACATTTTAGACTCTTCGAGAATCTTTTTTAGATTTCGCCAAATTCAAAAATACGCCCATATCACGGGAAGTTGATCTACCCCCCCCCCCCCCTAAGCCGGCGTCCTCGTTTAGGGATAGCGCGTCTTCCTCATGATCTAAGCGTCATGGGTTCGAGTCCTAGTTCGGACAGGGTTGTTCTTTACCCAGTGTTCTATCTGCGGGGATGTATGAAAGAGTCACCTTGTAGAAAGAACTAATTGTTTGTGTCATCTTCCTGTGGGTAAGTGAATTAAATGCATGAAGTCCACGAAGTACACTTGGCCACGTTAAGAAGTACACTTGGCCTTAGGTGGAACTACTGAAAAATCAGAGACGCTCTCTCAGCTTAAAATCACTGGTTTCGTCAACTAGTCTATGACAAGTGCCATAAGAAATGACAACACTCTTTTGGAAATGTGTCTATCTGTGAACATTATAAGATTTTGAATTAGATAGGTGAAATCTGCTTAACAGATTTTACACTATATTTTTAATTTTATAATAATGTTTTTCTACATTTGTACTTTTTTGATCGGCTTTTTCAGATTACAAGTGAATACGATAACTGCAAAACATAAGGAGCTAAATACATGAAATTTGGTACACGAAATAAGCACGAAAATGCAGATTTCACATTTTCCTTTAAATCTGTCGCAGGACTGACAGCCTGTCGATTGATATTTCCGCGTGCATATAAACGAAATAACACAAAAATGAAAGGACTGAAATAAATGAAATATCGAATGTGATCTTGTGATTGGAATTCTAGTTCTGTTACGAATCTTGAGTTCCTTCGATCGAATAAAAAACTCCAAATACAAAGTCGATTTTCGAGTGATTGTCTATCAATGGCTTACCAGTAATTAATCGCTAAAGATCGCACACTACATTCGAAAAAACACTAGATTCATCTAAATAACAGTATTTTATATCACTCTCCAATGCCAAATAGTTAGTTACATATACAGATTTTATTATATACTGTAAATCACAGTACTCTTATGTGTCAGGATTCTAAAAATAAAAATATGAGCTCTTGCTCTATTTGCCCCAAGTCCCTTGTAAGAATTTTGCCCAAAATACAAATAGAAATCTGCAAATTTAGTGTAAAGATTGTACACTTACTGTCAACCGTCAAACTCATAGGGTGCAAAATTGGATACAATTCTGCAATTTTATTAAAAATCTATGAGCTTAATTTTAACCAGCAGACTATTAGTTTTTAAGAAATATCCTGTTCACATACGATGCGAACAAACATACAGATTTCTCCAAGACGGATTACATACCAAAATTGATGCACACCTGCAAAAGTCACATTCCAAATCTGAAGTTAGAAGCATGAGATTTGGAAAGTGAGTTACTGCATTCATAGATTGAGACTTAATATTCAAAATGGTTTTTGTTGTTGTTTTATTTTATCTCCTGGTTAGAAGAAGGTTTAAAATGTGAAAATTCGACAAAATTTCAAAGTCCCAATTTTTTGACAATTATAACATTTTATCTATGCATATTTCATACACAAGGAAAGAAAAAAAGGAAATGTGAAATTCAAAAATTTATTTGGAAATTTATTGCAGGTCTCTATTTCTAAAAGGTAATAATTTTTTTTATTAATTTTGGATTTTTTGAATACTCTAGAATGATAACTTTAATCATGTATAATGAACTTTAGTTCACATATCCAAAAAGAATCCACCGAAGATCCATTCTATACACAACTTTAGTACTCGTTAAATTAATCGAATCAAACAATATGTCTTTGGTATTGTATAAAATTTGATGGGAAGGGTTATAAGATGTTGGCTGATCAGACTTATGTTTATGAAGTCAATTTCAAAATACATAGGCACAGTTTGAAAATGGGCCATTCATCTACTTATTCAATGCCATGATCAAGCTAAAAAACAGAAATACTTTACATTGTTAAAAGGCAAATATTTTTATTCCAATATAAAAAACTCACCTTTTTTTGCAACATTTTGGATAACTATTAAAATAATAGCTTTTTTTGATTGAATGTGATTGATTTTATGAGCAGAGTCGAAGTTTTGGTCACCCTGCATCAAGAATATATATAAGGAAATATTTCATTTGATACTTCTTTGCAGTTTCATATTTTGTCAGATCAGTATATTTTTTTTCTTTGATATTTTAACCGCGCTTCTATATGACAACACATTTAGTATTGAGTACAATTTAATAGCAAGTTTTAAAAAAAGCAAACATCTGACAGGGTCATTTGAAACAATGCTTGATCATAGCATCAGTTGTCTTGCATTATTGATCTCACTTAAACAGGAGTTAAAACATTGCAATACACACAGCATATTCAAATAGATATTAGGTTCCAAATGAAAAGAGATATATCTTTTCTCCTTGGGAGAGGGGGAACTTCTATCTCCTGAATTGGGAGGATAGGTCTTTTAAGGTACAGTCCCCATATACATTGATTTATATAATTACAATAGTTAATTAAATATGCCACTATGTAGCAACAGTTTTAATATTAAATATAATTTACTAGCAAATTAAAAAAATTGGGGTGGGGGTCTTATTTGAAATAACTAAAAATAACTGTTAATTACAGTGGCAATTGGAGTATTTCTTGTAATATTGATTTCACATAAACTGGAAATAAATGCAGCACACACAGCATATTGAAATATTGTCAATATGTATTATAATCGACTCTTGATTAAGTAACCTCTTTTCAACTATTCGATGCCATTAATTACATCAAACACACCTTTAAGGAGACCTATAGATCCTTCTGGATAAAACTCGTGACAGATGTAAAAATCATTTTTACTTGACAAAGTGGCTAATATTGTAATTTTCTTTAATGGATGTTAAAAGAACTCCATGTATTCTTTTACACTTTCCTATGCATTTTATACCAAAATCTTATCCACCCAGCAACTGAATTAACGAATAAAAAACCTAATAAAGGAAACTGACATTCAACAAATTTTCTTGAATCTCTTTGTTTTCAAACTAAATCAGTAGAAGTTCTTGAGCACTATCAAAAATTGAAAAATGATCTTTTAAAGAAAGATTTCAAAAAGAAAATTTCAATTGCTGTCATATTTTTATTTTATAATTAAAAAAAAATACAATAGCCTGAATACTGTCGTACAATTGACTGAATTTGTGAACCAAAATCAGATTTTTAAATCTTGCCTATTGTATAGGTAGCTTGTTAATTAATTATAACATACTATTTAATACTCAAATCACTTACATCCAAATCAGAAGCTTCAGATAATTTTAATTTCAAAATATAAAATTTTCAAAAGTGGCATTGTCTTTTGTTAAATTATCTTTAGAAACAATAGTAAAATCTCTCATAATTGGCAATAACAAAGTAAACTGAACTTTGAAAAGTATCAATTTGAAATGCTAAGAAAAGATGAAGGTTAGGAGATATACTAGGTGTCAATTCCAACTGTGTCCCAATAGCTAATTTCTTAATTATTGTTGATGGATATGTTGATCCAATGGGGGAGGGGAGGGAATCTGTTATGCAACACATGCAATTTCAGTCATAAAATATATTTCCATAAAAAAATTAACAAATTCAAATTTTAATGCAATTTCCATGTAATAAGATAAACTACTTTAAAAACATACCAAATTATAATACTGCAGATTTTTCATTATTTTGAAGTCAATTAACAGTCACCTTGAAGAAATAACTAGATGATCCTCCCTTAGGCAACCATTGAAATTATTTATAATTGTTCTTATTAATCAGATTAATTTATAGACAGACAAATAAATATTGTCATTTAATGCATTTTTCTACATGAAACTATATAGCTACTTCTAATGGTTAATTATTACACTATGTATAAAACTTAATTAATGTATATACGTTTTATATTTTAAAAAATATGGAATAAACAAGAACTGAACAAAATTAATATTGAACAATTTTAAAAATTCTGTATTAATGAGTACCAATTTTGCTTCGAGAATATCAACTGTTTTTGATTTTTTTTTCTTTGGATGTTGTTAAGCACTTGCAGAATCATAGTTGTTATATCAGTGGCGATTTATATTGTTATTCTTTTAATTTCTTACTTTTTCAATGCTGGGATTTAATTTTTGTTCTTTAAATATTTCCAGAAAAAGAAATCTGAATAGTGTGATACTGGAGGAATGTGAAAGTTCATGAATAAGGCTAATTATCAATCGACCAATTTGAGAATGTTTCATCATGAAAACAATGCACATCTTTTTAATGTGAAACATGTCCAGTCATTCATAATTGCTTAAACCATTAATTATTCTGCTTATGTAAGTCTATTCAATGAACAATTATATAAACATAATATTAAACAACGCAAATTGCTTTTTAAATGGATAGTGCTTAACAAGTTTCCTAGTTCCAATACATAAAAATTAAACATCTCAAGCTTATAAATATATCATTATAAATAGTCTATAAAATAAAATTTTATTTTGTTATTTAGTGAACAATTTATTCTTGCATTGAATAATACAAATTTGTACTGAAGATGGGAGAAAAAGTATAAGTAGAAAGGAAAGAATGAAGAAATTAATGTAGATGGAAAAAAATAAAAGATAGCAGACTTTATAAAATTTGTCAAGCAATGTTCATCTATGTCAACATGAAGCTATGAAACATTATGGTGGACAGTGAATTTTTGAAACTCTGACAAAGTCTCATAAGCAGAGAGAAATTCGTAATTATAGATAATAAAACTAATATAATGTTTTATTTTGCTATTTTCAAATATAAGTTATGCATATGTATTTTAAATAGTGTGCATTATTTTTGACATTAGTAATTGAAGCTGATTGATAAAAAGAGAGAGAGAGACCAACACACAATGATTATGTTGCCTACCTACAGATGGTAACAAACAATGAATAATTCAGCTCTAAAAATATACATTAAATTATTAAGAAAATATTTCTTTTCTGGTATTTGTGGCAGCTAGTAAAAGTAAAATTTTTTTATAAAATTGCAAAAAACCTAATAGTCACAAAAACACAAACATTTATTTCAATATGTATGTAATTAAAATAATCACAAATTCCACATGTGAATAATAAAGAGATTTTTTTATTGCAAAGGAAATGAATTCATACAACAAAGTAATCGTATATCTGCAGACTAGGATTCACATTCTGCATATCTCTATTAACAGGAGAACAAAAATATAAAGCCTTAATTCAAACCATACAAATTTCAAAAAATTCATATATTTCAACATTTAAAAAAAATCTTATTAAAAAGTACAGCAGAATATAACTTGCAACAAAGATTTTTCACATCTTGGTATTAAAAACTTAACCATATTTTGCAGTGATATAACCACACATATACATATTACACACCAAACCTACGCCCATATCATGTGTTTTTCAATTTTAATTTTCTTATTCAGGACAATATTTTGATAAAGAGAAAAAAAAGTAATTCAAAATAAAAATAACAAATTTGCAATTTATGTAATTTGCTTTATAAAGAAATTACACACAATGCATCATGTTAGTATGTGTTTAATGTACTAAATCCTATAATCATAAAACACAAAATAATATGAGGCAAAACTTAAGTAACATTTTGTTTGCAAAATCAAGTGGCTTAAAAATGATACATATTAATAATTTATCAGATTTAAACCTTTTAAATTGCATTTCATAAGCTATTTAATTTTATAAACTGTAATTATACACACAAAGAAAAAAAATGAAGCAGACAGACCAGCTGAATTTATTTAGAGACCTAGACTTGGTTCAAGGGAAGTTGTTGGTAACTTTATTATTACTGCAATAAAACTTCTCCCAAAAGCAACCATGAAAGAAAACAAATGTCGGAAAAATAAATATTACACACACTTTTATTCTCCTTGAAATAAATGGGAAAAGTTACCAAATCAATGAGATAGACCTTGAACCAGGTCACAGCCATGAGCTGAATTTTTGGACTTACAAAAATTGCTACAGCACGTAAACCACTGTTGTGAAGACATTCCAAAGTCGTGTAAAAGTTCTCAGTTCATGAATGTAAAGGTCCTCAAATGCCATCGCCTACTTCCTGATGAGACATGTGCACAACAGTACATGATGGTTAGCTTATGCTGGCAATTTTAGAGCCTTGCCTTTAATGACTGAAATAAAATAAAAAGTCATTTATTCATAAATATAAAAAAAATATTGCCTTTATATTAAACCCCCATAAAATGTATGAAATATATATGAAAATTGCAGGGGGAAACAGCAAATGAAGTTTTATGAAAACATTTTATTAAAATGCTTTTCATTTTTAAAAAAAGAACAAATAGGTGCAAATATACTCCTACAAAAGTAAATATTACATTTAAAATACTATTATAAAAATTTGATTAATTTTGTTTAAATAATTGTTCTCAACATTCTGAATTACATAAAATTTTATTTAGTACTTATAACTAGAAGTGAATCAAATATATAATTTTAAAATAACATTCTCAGACAGAAAAAAAAATTAGTTATAAAAATTGTGTCAATCTTTTTGTTTTGTTTTTAAAAATGCCATTTAATTTTCAATATATGTTACCAAGTAATTTTAATATGTTTTATACGTATGAAAAGAAAAAGTAACAAAACATGTCTATTTATGTATTCTTTTTAACTTCATCAACATATATTACTTTTATCATTTTTTTATTCTTGTTAAACTTTCAATAAGATAATATACAGATACTACAAAAAATTTATTAACATTTCTTTTTTATTCATGAGAAAATGTTAAAACTTCACTCTGTCATCTTCCAACCCCATGCTTTTTTATTTTAAAAAATAACTTATACCCTTTCTTCCACAGCTACAACTTTGTTCTAAAACATTTACATCAATGAAAATACTATAATGCATTAAAATTTTTATTACTAAATAAATTG
This sequence comes from Argiope argentata, assembly GCA_026289955.1. Classification (NCBI taxonomy): domain Eukaryota; kingdom Metazoa; phylum Arthropoda; class Arachnida; order Araneae; family Araneidae; genus Argiope; species Argiope argentata. The sequence continues at coordinate 215,711 of JAOUZG010027945.1, forward strand.
TACTGTGATAAAATAATGAAGCAGAAAAATTATTCAAGACATGTGCTTGTTACTTTGTTATCCTCCCCAAAAACTTTTCTTCCCAATTCCGAATTATTTATCAGCATTATTTCTTTAAAAACTAAAAACATGGTGGATTTTGAAAGTATTTTTAACAATAAAAATATCTTATTCTTAATTATTTTAGAAGTATTGTTGGTTTATTGCACTTTATGAACATAAATTCATGCAAGTCAAGAAAATTGGGCATTATATAACTAAAAACAGTTCCTTTTGGTTATTTACTACAGATGTTTTTAGTTTAAAAAAATTTGCCATATAATTAAACATTTTCATTATCCACTTTTCAGATCAACAATATTAGGATTATCACTAAAGAATCTGTATATCCTCCGGAGACTTTAAATGACATAAGTATTAAATATATATATTGTAAAATTTTATTGGATTACTGATTGCAAGTTAAAATACATAATATAAGATTTAATTTTAAAACAACACAATCACTCCAGTTAAGAAAATCTGTCTACAAGAAACTGATGTTCAAATAAAAAAAAATTTTAATAAATATAAATTGTACAGGCATTTTATTTTTGATAGAATTCAAAATATTATCTACAAGGATTTCTTTTTAAGCTGTTTGGTACCTTTATACCCTTTCCTTAATAGAACATTTTATTTATTTAATTTATTTTGTGTGTGTGTGCGCATGCATGAGTTTTATTCACAAAAATGCATATAATAAACTGTAAGCTCGATAATATATAGTGTATTCACAATATTGTTGAAAGTTTTTCAAGTTATTTTCCACAGCTTGACAATTTCAAGACAAGAAACTTATACTTATCAATTATAATTCTGAAGAAATAAAACTAATCCAAACTTGAATTTCACTAGAATCAAGTTACAAAAGATATACTTCCATTACAATAAAATTCTCTTTGTCTTATATTTCATTTCAGTTATTAAAATTTAATAAAAAGGACTATTTTCAAATATATCTAATAATTCAGAGTCATGATCATATGAAGATATAACAACCATGCAAATAAATTCATTTTCTAAGCTTAACAAGTATTAAACCGACTTTTTTCTTTTGTAGAAAAAATGCATTTTGTTACAACGTCCACCAGCTCTGAAAGCCAATTCCACAACCAGTCCAAAGATGTTCCTTTTATTATAGCATAAATTACCATCATCTTCAGTTTTAACAAACGGAAAAATTTTGTGACACAGTAGGAAATATGTACAATCTTTACATTTAAATAAGTTCATATACATTTTTTTGTTTTTATATTTTACTTTATTGTCAATATCTTTTAATGCAAATAAAATACCATAAGAAAGTTCTGAAAAGTACTGAAGCAATAATAAAAAATTAAGTTTTTAGCAGAATGACAATTTAAAAAATTGTACGAACCTTTGGTAATGTATAAATAGAAAAAGTCACAATACAGAACAGTTTGTACAATTCCAGCAATGATGGCAATTAAATCGTAGAAGCCTTCCGAATAGTAACGGTACACCCAATTCAAGATGTACAGACCTCTGTATGAACCCAGGCAGAACAGATAATGGGAAGTGATAGTTTCAGCTTCACCAGTCTTGGAAACCATGAACAGCTGAGGCAGAATAGCAACAGATTCCAAGTAGATGGAGAAGGTCCATAAGATCTGAATATAAAATAAAATCATGCATTTAAAATTAATTCATGGAAATGGTAATTTAAAAATAATTAATTTAGAAAAATGGTTTTATGCCAGGATTTTAAAGATATGACTTTTTTTTAAAGATTTATCTCATAAAATAAAAAAATTAACACAATTTTTTTGTATTAAATTTTAAAATAAGATATAAAAACAAAAATTTGCTTGTTTAATTTTACAATTTTCAATGGCTCTGACAATAAGAATATATAAAGAAATAAAAAACAAATAACTAAGCAATATTTTATTAGATCTGAACATATCAAATTAATTCTTATTATGTAAAGAAAGTTTTTAGAAGTTTTCCCAATAAAATTAATGAATTATCAACTGACCAAATATTGTATTCATAATATACAACTAATCATAAGGCATTAAAAATTAATATGCTGCTACACCAGGTGATAAGCTTAATAAGCTTGATTATAATTAACATTACATTAAATGAATTAACATTTTTTTAAAAGTTGCATATTTGGTTACTATCGTACAAATCCAAAAGCACTGAAGATGTTTCACTATGCAAGATAACAGCATTAGCATACAAGATTTTTAGATTTAACCCATCTTTTAATTTCTCCTCCTGGTCCATCCTAATTATGTGAAGATTTTTCATTCAAATAAGTCAGAAATTTAGCAAATGTGTGCTTCATTTTCACGACTATCACTTCATATTAAATACCTTTCTATCAAAAAAAATTATTTGAATCAGAACAAAACTTTTCAAAAGAAAAATGTTTATATTAATGTATTCTAGTAAAGATATATAAATATATCATTTTATTAATTAAAAAAAATAATTAAAAAGTTAAATTTTATCATTTACGAAGCAAAATTTAAGATTTTTGAAATAAATTATACAAATTTTTGAAAGAGTGATGAAAATATAAAAAAACCACTTAGAAAATACAAAAGGTACAGCACACATGCTTTGAATTTTTTTAAACAATATGAAGATAATATTCTAAATGTAAACTATTTTGATCAAACTGGACAATGTAAAGTGGAAAAATAATTTAAATAAAAAAAAATTTAAATTGAATTTTATTATTATTATTATTAAAGAATTTTTAGGAATATTCACACAAAAAAATTAGATGGAAAATAAACAGTAAGGAAAGAAAAAGAAAAAAGCAAAATGCCAGAAAAAAAAATGTTTTAAAGAAAATCTTTACCAGTTAAAATATTTAAAGTGTTCACAAAAATGAATTACAACAAATATATATATAATTTCTGAATTCTTCATAATACTAACCATTGTGACAGAAATGAATATATGCTTGTGAAAATGCATACTCATGTTTTTGGCACACCAGCAATAACTGATAAGCTATTGAATGTAACATTTAATAAAAGGTATTTGCTTTATAAGAGCTTTACACATATACATTTTCCATTCTATTTACAAATGCTTTGTTTTATTTACCCATCATAGCAATTATAAGTAATAAATTTTTATAATATGAACATTTGAAATTATAATGACAGAAGTTCAAAACATTATATCACCTACCTCAAGTGGAGTGAAATCATGATTCACAACAAGAGACAAGATGATAACTGGGATGACAAGAAATTCAATGCGGAAGGTATCATGATTTCGATCATAAGTGGCCTTGAATTTAACATACATCAAATACAATGTAGCCCATGAAGCACCAATGAAGAAAATTTTCATCACAGAATTATAAAGAGATATAAAATTGCTGAAGAGATCCAAATAACGAGTGGTGTATACCAAGGCAAAAAGTATTTGACTTTTCCCCGAAATGCCTGAAACAAATTAATAGCTTTATTTTAAAATATATTTTTTCATAAAATTTTATTTATGTAAAAAGTTTTTTTTTATTTATTTATGGCATAGAGCACAAGCATATTGGGATACAAAATTAAATGAATAAATCCTTAGAAAGTCATATAACACAAAAACAAACCAAAATTACACAGTAATCAATAACATATGAAGCATCAGGATATTACAGTAGAATTTTAAATACTTACATTTCTGAATGCAAGAACAGCAATAGGTATTATATCTATTTATAATGAATTTTAGAATCAAAATTTCATTTTTATGCACAATAATTAGCAATTTATATGTAAATGTCAAGTAGTTAGTTGTAGGGTCTAATATTTAGTTATACAATACCATTAAAAATGTATTTATAATGTTAAGCTAGATAATATATGGTTTGTAAAGTATAACAACCTCAAAAATGACTGTTCAGTATGCTTTTGTTTCACAAAAGTATCTACCTAATTATTAAATAAAAAAATAGTAAAATATAAGATTGTAAGTTTTACTGAAGAGTAAGCATTTATTCTCTGTCCTTCACACAAATAAGATATTATATTAATGTATATGAAGAAATAATTTTCTATCATGAGACAGCATAAATCAGAATGAATTTGGGACAAGATTTATTATTTTTTTAAAACAGAAACATGCAAAATTAGGTTAGTTTTAAAAGGAATCATAAGATTATACAGCCTTTTTAAGCAAAAAAGAATTTTTATAGTTTTCAACAGACTAGCTCAAATAGAAATTTTGAACAAATAGAAATTATTTCGAACAAATAGAAATTTATTAGAAATAATTTCAATCCTAAAAATATTATTTTGAAGATTGAATAAACAAGCAGTTCATTTTTGTTGCTATTTGATCAAACTTGATATATCGAAAATAGGTTTATCATTTGTTTACTAAATTAGATATTTCATCACATTGAAAAAATTAATCATTAAATAACTAAGTTTCAAAAATAAATAATTTTTATTAAAAACAAATTTAGGTGAATGTCAGAGCAAAAATATTTTGGGATTGTAATTTAACAGAATGCAATAAAAAATGTACTTATTAATATAAATGCATGATTTTTTAAAAAAGATGCAATTATAATGATTAAATGAGATTTCAGTTTTAACATCATTAGACAATACCAAGTAACAGAATGATAATAATTCCCAAAATAAATTAAACAGTTGTTTCTTTTCTACCTGAAACAAAATTTTCATTGATATATTTTTCTCAGATTCTTATTTTGAAAAAAAAAATGAAATTTCAAATATTATTAATATAATTAAAAATTAAATTTCTTAAACCCTAACCACATATACTACCTATTGAGTTTTGACTTTGCAGGTAATATTATTTATTCATAACTTTAAGAAATTATGAAAAATTTGGCAAATTTTGCATAGCAATTTCAAATGAAAGTTGTTTTATTTTAATAACTTAGCAAGCAAAATACATTGTCCATAAGGTTCACAAACAAAAATAACTGATACTGATAATTCTTTTACATATTTATGAACATTCAGTATAAAAGTATAACCATAATAAAAAGTTACTATTTCGGCATCAACAAATACACACCTATTTTCAAAGGTGCAATGCGTTATTATTTTACACGGATTTTTTTTATGACATATCGGCATTTTTTACCACAATCTTAGCAACATCAATCTTAAAAACCACATTAACATGATGGATTTTGGACTGAAACGAGCAATGTGTGATGATTCATACACAGCACGAAATGCTCAGACAGTCGTTCGTTCTTAAGCCTAAGTTGCATTATAATGAACATCAAGTTACAATTTTAAATAGCAAAGATATTTTATAATTGCAATACATAATTTCTATGCATAATCTGGCTGTACATCTTGACGGTTATCAAAGAATATGGTACACATTTTAAATGAAATTCACAGATACCGGCTGCCCGGTTTAAATACATATCTTAAATACACGTCAGGACAAACAATAAACGAAAATCTTTTTATTTACCTGCACATGATCTCGTCTTCCATATTTTGAGCAACAAAATAATAATGGCCAAAAGGTGAGACAAATCACCCGCTAATCGAAAAACATTCATTTTGTTCAGCAAATAATGACTTTACCAGCAATCAAGTCGGCGTGAAGAGCTGGCATACACCACTACCGTGACGTGGCTTGACATAAACCAATCTTGTGGACATAAACAAGAGGCATTATGGGAGTTAAAATTTTAGGAATAGGTGAATGGCATTAGAATGTAGTTCTGTTTTTCTCCATTAAAAAATCCTTTTTTTTTTCTCAAATGTAAATATATTTTTTTAAAAATTGACTTACAGAATATACTTAAAAACGATTTCAAACGTTAATTCAAGTAATAAGGGAATATATTTTATTCTTTTTTGACTCCTAGAAACATTTTGTGAAACAAAAACAAACAAATTAATGATATTTTGTTACGTGCTCATGGGTAATATTATAAATGCATTTGCTATGGAGTCAAAATATGATTTCTTGCATTATGATACAAGTAAGTTAGCTTTTATTTATTTGTTATTTCATAATGATTAGTTTTATAAAACAGTATATTTTGATGAATGAAAATATCTTAATATAAAACTTTCCAAGATCTGTGAATTGCATATGCATCTCATAGATAGCTTTTGAAAAATAGGTTAGTAGATTTTTTTAAAAAAGGCAATTGTATCACTAAGTTAGTGAAAGTAATCCCCTCAAAACTTTCACAAAGATGTTATCTATCTCCATTCGCATAAAATTATGTCTTAAAATCTTAAACGCTGAGCATTCTCAGATTTTTATTTTCATATCGACAATAATATGCTTCTTAGCATAATAAAGAAAATCAGCACTTGCAGATTCAGTTCGGTTTTAATGACGACCAAAAAGCGCCAAATTATAAAAATATTTTCAAGTATCAAAATCGCATGTTATATAGTATGATGATTGCAATTCCAAAATTGAGAAAAAAAATCTACATGCTTCGCGGAAGTGCCATTTGAAAAACAGTAATCACGAAAGACCGTGTTTTGGAATGAGTCCAGCATTTTGGTGAATTTAAAGTGCAATAATTGGCAGGGGATTTTTTTTGGGGGGTGACAATTAATTACTGATACAAGCACCAGGAAATCTATATATATATTAAGAGCCTTTTTTTCAAATTGATTAAATTTTATTTATTTAAATCACTGCATTTAAGTTATCATGTTGTGGTGAATATAAACCAGCCCTCGGACTACTAACCAAAAGGTACGGAGTTCGGGCCGAGAGCTTTCCGCTACATCCTAAAATGGTGATAGTATTTACCACAATGTTTACATAATTGAAATGACCACTATACAATCAACTCCTTAAGAGATACGGATCAAAATTTGATTAAAATTTTTACTTCTGTTACCAAAACTGTAGGCTAAAGTTCCTTAAGTTGATACCTTTTTTTTCATACGATTTTTTTCCTTGAAGTCTCGTATTCACATGCATGCAAAAGACGAATTTCTAAATATGATGCAGATCTATATTACAGATGCTAAGCATGTACGTTAAATTTTATTTACTAAGCTTTTCATTTTGTGTAGTTATCATGTGTTCTTCCACTTGGACAAGAAGTTAGACTTTCTCAGAAAAGATTTCCTTCAGAATTTGAGAGAAATCTACAAATTCCGGTCAGAGGGAGTAAATTAAATTTAGTCGGTCAATGGGGAATTTTCAGTGTTGTATTCAAGCATGGTTCCTAACAGTGAAGTGTCACTTCGAAACTCTCTAACATGCTCTGTAATTGTCCATTTCTTCCTGCATAAAACTGTGCCATTTGGCCAAAGCGAAAATCACGAGTGCTCAACTTTCGATTTCACTATATGAGAGTTCTGAACTTTAATGCAGTTGTTGTATTTGTTATTAATGGCTCTTGCCGTGGACGAGCACGATGGTGGCCGTCAGCGATGTTAATCCCCTTTTAAGCTGAGTATCTCTTGTTTCGAGTAGCGCCAACTAGGGCCAAGAGTACGACTTAACTATGCACTCATCACGTTTGATTACTCAGCCCCTTTTACCGGAGGGCATATTCATACGTCTCACAGATAGTGCATAGAAGAACAGCCATGCCCTGACCGGGATTCAAACCCGGGATGCCCAGATCATGAGGATGTCGCACCACCTCTAAGCTAGGATGCCGGCTGTAATGTAGTAAACAACCTGATACTTGTATATTATCTGTATACCACTGGTGATCAATAGTTACGAAAGATCAGTTTTTGGCATGAATTTAGCATTATTACTGAATCTGGCTAGCGATAATAGGCGAATAATCGCAAATTTAATTTTCTGATACTTAATATCAGAAAATAGAGAGATTCCATCGATTCCCATCCAATTGAAGCCAAAATTTGATTTAAAATTACCATTATAATCACAGGATTGTTTAACTCATAGTGTTTTCGAGCTGTCGTATTAATATGCATGTAGTAGTACAGATGGACAAGACGGTCAATCTATAGATATGGTTCAAATTTTCTAAGGATTTAAACTACAAATGCTAAACTGATGTATCATATTTTATCTCTCAAATTCTTTACATTTTATAGTTGTCGCATTCACTCGTACTCGGACAAACAGGCAGATATTCTTCGAAATATATTTAATTAAAAAAATTTCAGAAACCTTCAAATGTGGTGTAAAAACCATATACCATATTTCGTCCTCCTATCTCAAAGCATATCTGTCCTATAGTCTTCACGTACAAACAGGATACTATGATGCCAAACATATGTTTTTCGGATCTTTATTTTTTATTTATTTTATTTTATTTATTTATTCATTCATTCATTTATTTTTGAGAATTTACTAAAACTTTGAGTTTGAATTTTTTGTTGATGTCAATATTTTATCATTCTATTTTTCATACGTTCTGTATTCATCGAAACATCTGAAGAATACAAATGTAACCATTCTTTACATTTTTAAAAAATTTAAAACAAATTTTTATTGAAATTTGAAATTGTTCTGGAAATTATATTATATTAGGGAAAGAAACCCCTAAGCATTAAGATGTTGCGAACGATTGAGTGTAGAAGGGCTTGCGTTTTTCAGCTCACCCTTTCTTTATTTTATAATCCATTTTGATTAATTTGATGTTTTTTTAAATACAAAATTATATACATTTGATTATTATTACGCAACTTTTGGATTTTAAAAGTCCATTGATCCACGAAAAAGTACGCAGTTCTAGTCATAATCGAAAATTCCATTATTTTTTACCAGAAAAGATGGCGAAAATTATCGCGAATATTAACATCATGCGATTCTTTTTACATAATTCATAAAACATGAAAAAATTAACTGCAGACGACCTTAAATGTGGCAAAAGGTGAAATATCTTTTTAAAAAATATTTTTAACTGTGTTGCTCATTCAATACAATCATTGTTGAGTTTTTGATCGGATCGTAATATTAATAATAATAATAATAACAACTACTTGAAATGTGCCGGCTTGCTGGCACAGAGGTAGCGCGTCTGCCTCGTGTTCAGGAGGTCCCGGGTTCGAGTCCTGGTTCGGGCATGATTGTTATTCTGTGTGCTATCTGTGAGATGAGTGAATGTGCCCCCCTGTAAAAAGGGGTTGTGCAAGCGAATGTGATGAGTGTGTAGCAAAAGTCGTACTCTTGGCCCTAATTGGCGCTACTTGAAACAAGAGACGCTTCATTCGGCTTAAATCTGCTGCTGGGTCCAGCAGCGAGCTTGTCCATAGGCAAGTGCCATTAGAAACAACAACTACTTGAAATGTATGTAGTTTTACTTTTCCTCTATAAACTATCTTTATAAACTATCCTGCCACAACTATCGTTGCATCGTTCTCAATCCTGGAAATAATAATAAAAATGACTCGAGACCCAATATTAGCCATGGACGATATACCTTCCTAAACATTTTATCAATAAGATCCAAAAGAAAAAAAAAGGGGGTCGGGATGGCTTGGTTGGTAGAACGTTGAACTCGTACACCTTAGGTTACGGGTTCGAAGCTCACCGGCGAAAAGATTCCTCGAGTGTAATGGCGGCTGGTGCTCGCTAAATTTGTACGTGGTTGCAAAGTCCTCCATGTCGAGAGTAATACCATTGGGGGTACTGGGTCAGAGGTGATCGTTCTCTGTTCCAGGTCTAAATTACGATTTGAGATGAATGAATGAAGTCCGCCCCTAAAAGGGGTTGTGATGTGTTAGTAGCCAAGTCGTACTCTTGGCCCTAGATGGCGCTACGGGTGAAACAAAGAGACGCATTTATTAGGCTTAAAATCTGCTGATCGTATCAGCGGAGGCTTGCCCTCGGCAAGTGCCATTTGTCACAACACAGAAACAAAAAAAAACCCTTTAAATTATGATGATATTCTTTCTATAAAACGAGTAAGAATGCTTATGAAACAAACGTTTTTGTTTATGGATTCATTAATAACTACTATTTTTAAGATTGAAATATTCACATTGGAAAAGAAGAGTAATTATTTAACGATTCCTTGTATCATTTTAGTCTTTATTTCCCCAAAACTTTAATATAATAAAAGGTGAAATTTACTATATTGTTGAAGGTTAGTTATTCTATGAAAATAATATTTGTTGTATTAAATTTACTTCGAGGTCCTCATACAGAATCCACCTTTAGCCGATGACATCGATTCATCCAAAACCTCTCCAAAGGGTCTTCACATCGAAGTGTAGAATATTCTTACTTCAATTCTACTGTATGATTTGGAAGGCGCAAACAGAATTGAAAGAGGCTCAAAACAGCTATTGAAAAACGCTATCTTCCCTCCGCCCTACTCTTTCCTTGAATCAAATTACTTAAAAACTGGCTCCAAACAAAACTGGGATAGATTAATGTATTCGTTATTTGTAACTACTCAAGTTTATGTCCTGGTTAAATCATCCTTTCGATAATAAAGTTTTAATTCAAAATTATTTTTGTATCATTAACAGAATAAAAAATAGAAATTCGGTACATAAATTAAGCTAAAAATGAAAACGTTAAATAAAAGATTAAAATGAAATCTACTAGGCATATTTCAATGTATCATATCAGAGCATGTTTTCTTGAACGGCCAAGCACCACGTGCTCGTGCAAGTTAAATTATATTTTTATTCATTTTAATTGTCTCATTGAATGAGTCTCTTTAGTATTGCAAACGATCCAAAAAAAAAACTTTGTCTCGGATTTATTTCTAAAAAATATCACATTTCCTATTTATTACATTTCATGTAATCACGTATATAAAATGACATTTTTCTGGGTTTTATTTGCTGTAGTCATTAAAGTTTTTTTTTATCAGAGCTTCTGTAAAAGCGATGGCAACGCATTATTAAAATCTGATTTTTTTTTTTTTTGAGATGCTTGCGCAGATAATAAAATGTTTAATTTTCGCCAACGGATTTTTGTTGAAGCCAGAAAACCTCATTCCCAAAACAATATTGTGTTCTGACATAATAAAAAAATCTATCCTCATTTTAAAAATTATACAAATAATTGTCTCCAAAAAGTTTGTATTCTATGTCTTATTTTTTTTTTTTTTTCAATTCACACCAACTTTGATAAAATGTAAATGTTGGGAGAAAATTAAGTGGTGCATTTTAATCGAATCCAAGCAGCAAACTGATATTTTTTATTGACTATCGCCCCCCTCCTCTCCAGCCTATCTGAAGGGTGACTTTGTTTTCATAAATCAATCTCGCAACAAGTTCTACTTTTATTTGCATCGGAAATGAAATTTAATTATATCAAAGAAGACATAAATGATTTAAAATATCGAGGAATTAAGAAAAAATCCATCAATGATATAATATCATTCACATGCCGTGGCATACATAAGATATAAAATCGTCCATCATCGTCTGTAACGCTGAATGAAGTTAAAATTATCTCCTCTCTTTTTTGTTTGCGTCATAATCGGACGAGAAATCCTAATTTCTGTTTCGGCGACCAGCGACTGAGGTCGTTTTTTTAATGCTTAAATTGATTAATTTATCGGTGAGCTAATAAACCTAAGCATACATGAATAGATACGATCAATAAATTAGAGCTTATAATTTTCATCAATTTAATAAAACCTCATTTTTTGGCCTTAAAATATTGTCGCTTTTATTGGCCTTAAAATAAAATTTCGCATGAGTCAATCGCTCAAACGACGATAAACTTTCTTATTAGTTCAGCTATAGTGAACGAAATTTCGTAAGTAATCTTTAATAACTTATATAGAAAATTATCTAAAAGTAGTTTTTGAAAAGCGTCTGATTCAATTGATATTCTAATTTAAATTAAAATCGGGAAATATTTTATACAAAAGTAATTTTATGTCAAAAATATAACACATAAAAGTTTATTATTATTTTATTATTCTTTAGTAGTGCCGACTTAATAGAAAAAACATGCGATAGCTCAATGCTCATGACAATTTGAGGATATTTATAAAATATTAATGGAATTCATTCTGATGAAATCAATCTTTTCCGATTGCTCTAATACATTAAAACACAAAGACTTCCCGATAAATGAAATTTGTTAAGCCCCGTTCCGATGTCTTGTGGCCTTATGGATTTGGTAATAAATCTTCCATCTGATCCATTGTTGGACCATCCTCACCTGTGGGAGTAGGTACAGACATTCCCAAAATAGTCGGTAAAAGGATAAACATCAAAGAAATCCAAAAAGCCGTAGGGGAGGGGAAAAAGAGGAAAATGTACCAGACTCAAGGCAGGGACAGATAATTAGAACGCTGTTTTAGATAGGCACAACATCCAAAATTGAAGTTTGTAACAAATTTTCAACCAAATTTTTCGAAAGAGTAATTGTCTTTCTATCTATACTCCGGCATGCATGTAAATGCAATAACTCACTGAATGAATAAATGAAATTTCATAAGTGATATTGTAACTGCAGCTCTTTCAATATGCAAAATTCTTGTTTCAATCGGTGATAAAAAAAAGACTTCACAACAAATAATCAATTTTCTGGAACTTATGCACTAAACGCAGGCCATCAATTAATTAGAAAAAATTGAAAGGGATTCGAAAAGTCTAAATGCAAGCTAAATTTTGATATTTCATAACTATTGTTTACAATGCAATTAATAAACTGCAGTTTTTTTTATCTTGTGAAGCACACATTCTTATGTATGGAACTCAGAAAATAAAAAATCTCAGGATTCGTAGCAATCACAGCCTTGTCCAAAATATACAACTTTAAGTTGGAGGTAGGATAACATCGCTATTAGAGGGTATGCAGGAAAATTTATAAAACAAATAAATCAATTTCTCCTGGTTGAAACCACAACAAAAGGAGATTTGTATAGATAAAATTGATATCCGAACTTGATTCTCTTGATATGATGTTGGTTTAGCACTGACAACTAAAATTAGGGCATCCAAAAGCAGTTTCCTGAAATGAAAAAAAAAAATCCAATAAATGACCACTGAAGTTGTGACTATTTTAACCTGACTATTTTACTGCTCTGCGGATCTGGCATAACATCATTCAGAAGAGATTGATTGATTTCGGATTATGATGAAAAACAAAAACTGATTATATATTTGGATCTAAAGACGAAGGTAGCGTTTTTGGCTTGAGAACCTTCCTTATTCTCGTTAAAAAGTCCCGGGTAATATCTTATAAAGGTGCAGTGCTCTTAACAATGACTGGAATCCCGTGTTGTTTTGTCATTGTATATTTCGAAGAGTGTAATACTTGATGCTATATAGTATCAACAAACAAAGATAAGGCTGAACTTTCCCATTTCAAAAAATGTCCTCAGCTTTTAGAAATTAAACGTCACGGTTGAAACGATAAATCGAATAATCAAACGACAATTGGTGTCTCCCCGTTCTATACTTAACCAAAAGAACTTCTAACTCATTTCTAAAACAAAGGAAACTCTCGAAGAAATGCGTATTGGCGCCAGTGAAGAAAACCATGAAGCAGTTTTTCCATATGCGGAACACTTATTTCCCCCCAACAAGGTTTAAAAATCTTGTCAACTGTTCCGATTAAAATATAATTGTCCTTAACCTATAAATACACAATAAATGGGTAGTATTACGCCACCATATCATTGAATGCTACATGTTGGTGTACACATAGTATTTGGTACAGATTCCAATATATTTAATGGTGACATCTATGAATAAAAAAAGGCACTTTTACGCATTGCTCAACTACGACCATCTTTTTATCAGCTCCCTGTGGTTTAAAATTACAATACCCTGCCTATTAGCAAGAGATATTTTAGGATATCTAGATGATGTCCGACATTCTGAACACCAACCAACATCGTTTTGATAGCGTAACAATGCTGCTGAGCATTTGGGCAAATAATACTTCGTGTATTTCAAAATGAAAGGATAGAAACTATTATTATACAGAGTTTAGAATGGAAGTATTGTTTGTAAACAAGTACACGACATACAACGCGGATTATAATTTGCATAGTGGAAAACATTTGTATATGGATAAGACAGAATAGTGACTAAAATAATAATTTAAAAAAATGAATGTGGTGACTTTTTAAAAAATACTGTTAATCACCCCCTAATAATACTAAATTTTGTTACGTGATATAACAGAGATACTTTCAAAGCACGTTAGATTCTTGGCAATAAAATTCCATTTCCAGTCTGTCTATAAACAGAATTGAGTCACCTATGAAATGAATATCTCTGGAATTCAAATTGTGGCATTCAAATATTCTTGCTTATAAGGTGCTGATTCTATAAAAAACATAAAGCTTACTTCATCCTATTCGTAGACTATTGTTTATTGCGAATAGAAATATTATATACAATAGTCCGATGAAACCTGTTTCTATTTGCGCATGGAGCCCGAGGCAGAAATTGAAAAGCTTTAAAAATATTACGTGCAATCTATCACTAAATTTTTTTTAAAATAAAATCTTTTACTAATTTATAAAAATATATTATACTACCTCTCACGATGTTAAAATCATAAAGATATTAAATATCCAATATCATAGAGTATTTTGTGCCGATAGGATGAATTTATTCAGGTAATTAATACAGATTTGTTCTTGAAAAAAAAATTATAAATTCTAAGTATAAAACTGCCACATCATTCAAGATATTTTTTCTTGAGAAATATTCAACTTACCACAGCAGACATGTCATTATAGTTCTTTTAAAAGTTTATGAGGTCATTTTAAAGTTAAATAAGAAAATTTTAGTATCATAATAGCATTGTTTACTAAATGATAAGTTGCATCTATGTAACTTGTGAACATTGAAATCACCAGTTCCAATATTTACTTTTTAAAAAAAGATTTATTTTTCCAATAATTCTATTTAAAAATGCTTTTATAAAACCTGTTCTGTACATTTCAGGTCGTGGAAAGAATTTTCCTTCAACAAGTCACATAAAAAATCACAATATTAAGATCGAACAAAAAACGAATAAAAATTCTGATGCAGCATTGCAAACAAAAAGAAAACAAGATCTCGTGAAATTAATGGAAAATAAATATAGGCCATCAAAAAGTGATAAATTGAAGACATTCGATAAACAAAAGATGTCTGCGAAGACGATGAAAGGAAAATTTGATAGAATAGTACAGCACAAATTTGCTCAAGTTTACGAAAATTCCAAGCATGGTGACAAAATATTAATGGATTACTTCGCAGGTAAAAGCAATAAAGAAACCAGACAAGCTGATAATATACCACAAATGAGAAATATCCTTCAAAGTAGTGCCAACCCGAAACAAAGAAGGTTCAGGAAAGAAATTTCTAACAAACGAAACAAGCTGAATCATTACTTGTTCACCGGTGCAGAAGTTTTGATATTAATATGTGTTTCTGTTTTACTGACAAGTACATTTGTATGTTGCCTAGGACTTGTCATCCATTCTGGTATTTGTGAAAAGAAATCGCGACCCTCAGGGGATTTCAAGGTGGACAAATGGTGGGCCAATCAAAATCCTTCCAGAATTTTTTTCCGTTTGGCTCGAAGTAAACCGCCGTCCAGTGACAGAGCATCTTGTAAATGGAGTCGAAGCTCAAAACAAAAAAATAACTCAAAGATTATTTGTCAGTGTAGCTCTACAAATACCTCAAATTCCATCGCATTTTAAATTGTTTTTGAAACAGGAAATCGTTGCAATGCAATAATATTATTGATTATTAAAATTGGAATTTTACCTACATCTTGATCAGAATTCCTTATAGTACCTTTTCATACATTGTTAACACAATAAAAGTAGCGACAATATTTACAGATAAATATATGAATTAATTTATTTTTTGTTGAAAAAAATGAACCCTTCAGGGTCTTAGGGGGAAAAAAAAGGCGGAGGAAAATTTGCAAGAAAATTTCAACTGTTTTTAAAAATTTGAAAATGTATACAAAAAAGGAAAATCAGAGCTGTTATTTTTAATGTGAATGCATGCACATTCAGGGATATATTTTTCATGAAAGTATTTCAAAGTAATTCCATTAGTTTTATTTACAATAATTATATATTTCAACGACTGTCAAAGTCCTACTCAAATGTCAAATTTCATCGAGTCTAATACTTTCACTGACCAAAATTTCGTTATTCAACATGACATGCATAAGCAGCTAGTGATAGGCATTCCCCATGCTAAAAGGCCAGGTAAAAAACGAAAGCATTGCCAGTATTCAGCAAAAATGAATGCAATAGAGAGGAGAAATATGCAATAAATTAAGAGCAGATCAATATCGCCAAAATGAAAAGATAAGCAAACACTTGAGACATAACAGAAAAATAAAGACATTTCAAATTAATCTATCCTTAACTGCATTGTAATATCATTAGTAAATATTCTTATAACGGAGATTAAATGAAAAAAAAATCAATTGTGGTTCTAATTATATACAAAAATATAATTATCCTAATTGGCCATTGGTCCCATTCTTGAATGTATGAAGTTCAAAATTACAACCACATAAATGATTTAATCATATAATTTTTTTTAATGACTTTTAGATCATCTAGTATTTGAGAGGAGAAAAAAAACATGTTCTACACTTTTATATGTTACAATTGCTTTCCATAAGATAGTTCTTTGATGGACCGTTTAATATTAATAGACAAAGGATTAAACTTAATCAGGATTTATTAGACTTTGTCTTTTTGATTAATAATTACGTAACACGAACATCTGAATTGGCAATCTTTTTCTGAGTTGCATTACCACACGATTATGACGATAATTTAAACTAGTGCCTCAATATGCAATATATCAATAGAAACGACAAATCTTAGATAAAATCAGTTCCTAAACTTCCCATACTACCACCTATCCACTAAGGCATTTACAAATCAATGAGGTCAACCCTATATTTAAGGAATTTACACAGATTGATTCATCTTAACTCGAAGAAATATAAATTAATAAAGAATTAAACTTCCTGATTTCATTCTTTGATAATTTATTTATAAAATTTACATTTTTGCAGGCAGAAATTCAGGGTTTGCAATAAGTTTCTCCATGATGAATTTTATGAACAGAGGTATCTAACATTTAATAAGCATAAAAATGAAATAATTTATTTTTAATGCATTTTTTTTTCTTGTAACTTCACTAAAACAGTACAAATTAAGAGGATTTTTTTTATCATTTCAGAACATGTTGCTTTTGGCATCACCAAAAATCTGTAGATGAAAAATAAAAATTTTATTATCTACACGGGTATCTCAAAAAATCAGCTTTAATAACATGTTTCCATTTCATTTACAAAACCTCTGATTTTAAAAAAAGTTAATTATTACAACAATTAAAACCTAGAAAAATGTCATTTTGAGCATGTGAATTTAACTTGCACAAGCACGTAGTGATTGGCCATTCAAGAATTTTACATAGTAGATATGATACATTGAAATATGCATAGCAGATTTCATTTTAATCTTTATTTAAAATTGATTTAGAAGTTTACTCATAGCAGTTACAATGACTGAATGTGGAACACTTATTGCTTTTTCTTAGATCAAAAACTGTAGATGTGAAAATGTTCACAATTAACTCCAATTCTTTAAGAAATTATGTTAGATAGTCATGAAATAACATAAATTAGTAGCTTTAAGAGCTAAATTTAATATTGTAGAATCAGATAAATATATGTCACACTGATTTAGAAAAATGTAGAAGTTAGATAGAATTTATTCATAGCAGAGGAACAGATATCCTCCATACAATCTCTCAAGTAGTGGAAGAATGGAAAATTTTATCCATCACTGAACTGAAATACTAATTATTTACATTGGAAATAAAACAATTTTGGGCAATCGAGAATGAATTCTCCAAAACCTCAATTCGTCAAAATTATAAGAAGATTCAATTCAACAAATTTTATTTTTCATAGCTTTCTTTGAACAAATATAATTTTCAAAATTAAAATCTTTCATCTTATTACAAAGTAAAGAAGGCGTTAATGAAATTAAGACAAACAATTTCAATCCATTTTATTTCAAGTACATAATACCATGGAATGTTTAGAAACATATTTTTTGCAAGAAAAATGCAAAAGATATCAATATAATGCTAAACAGTAATATATTAGTTTAACATAATATAGCAAACAACATCACTAACATCAATTATCCAAATTTTGAAAGAACTTTTTCTTCTTCTAATTAATGAATATGACAGATTTTTCCCTTCTAAATCCGACATAAAAATAAGACAATATGCAATTTGCTATGGTGGAGGAAAAATTCAACAATTCTTTTTCTTAGCGATAAAAAAATTACTTATACCTCTAATAAAATTAAAAGAAACAGTATTGCTTGATAAGGATGAATTGTTTAAAAAAATTAATATAATATTAAACTATTTATTTTACTACAAGGTAAAAAAAACCCTACAACTATAAATCTTTTTATAAGGCACCTTTACTTAACTTATGAAGTATGCAAGTATGAATTATTTTTCAGTATTTTTGATATTTTAAGTAAACTTAGAATATTTTGATCCAAAAAACAAACATTCAATAAACTATAAATATTTTCAAATAACTTTAACTTATAACAAAATCGATACTTTTCACATATGTTATTTCATTGCACAAACATTAAAAATGATACAAATTTTACAATTTTTCTTTTTTTAAAAAAGTAATTGGCAATCTGAAAATAAACTACTGCACTCTCTTTTTGTTGTATAACAAAGGAAATTTTTAATACTTTTTTGAATTCATATTAGAATTGATTTCTTAAAAACCTTAAATTTAAAAATATAAATGTAACACATACAACAATATATAAACAACAAATTCCTGTAGTTTATAGTTTTCCTCAAACTATATCTTAATATGCAAAAATTTTAATAGTAAACTGAATTTGACATTTGTTTTACGAATTAAAATGTTAAATATATTTTTGATGAATTGGATCAAAAATATTATTTACAATAACAAATATTTAATTATATATATCTAAGTTTAATAAACATTACAAAATACCTTTATAAACAAATACTATTTTCAGACACAAAATTTCAAGAAATGTTCAGAAACAACAAGGTTATATATATATATATATATAAAGTACTACATAGTGCAAGTTATATCTAGAAAATATTAAACAAATAACATCTTAATGTATAAATAGCTGTACAGTTTCTCCTTACTCCCTTCATATTAATGATTCTATAAAATAATATGTTTTGAAAAAGAAGTCTTATTCCCTAATATCGTAAGTATCATAAAAATCATATTCATATACACAATTCTAATGGCAATATGATACTGAGTTTATATTGAAAACAATTAAAAATTCTATAGTAAAAATTTTTGAAGCAATTTTTTAAAACTTTAGAACAATCTTTTCACATTTTTAATGGAATTACACTTGACTGATGCAAATAATTTTACCATCAATCAATTATTGCATTATATAATTCTGCAACACAAATTGTATTACTATTTTTCATACACTAAACTAACTTTAAAGTTTACTTTAAAAGTTTTAAAATATAAAATAAATCAATACTTAAAATCCCCCTTTAACTATTAATGGGAAAAATCTCTTACTAGTTAAAGGGATATTTTTTCCAGCTTCTTTTTTATTTATTACATCAAGGATGATAAAGAAATAATTGAGCCTCAAGATAATATTAAAATAAAAATGTATGAAAAATTTACATAACAAAAAACTTTGAATTTTAAGTCAATTTATGAAAGCTCATTATTCTATTTACATTGGCACAATTACACTTTAAGATACAATTAAGTAATCAAATCATGTAAAAATTACATTAAACTACAACTGAAACAAAAACAGCACCTAAGAGTTGAAATTATCAATTTTAAAAATCTTCATAATTTAATAATTAGTCAAAGTTATTCTCAAAGTCTTATTTTCTAAAATGATACATGCACATAAAAAGGAAGCATTGTATTATAGATATTCATATAGCTCCCATACAACTGTCCAATACTTCAAGTACCATATTTCTATACATAATTAATAAAATAACATGGTTTAAAACGGGAAAAGTGATTCATAACTTTCTTGTATATATCTAAAAAAGGCAGATGAAAACAGCAACATCTATATAAAATTTTAATAGAAGGTTTAAAATACTATATTTACATATAAATACTTGAACTTTCCTTATCTGGATAATAATTTATCATAATAGATAAATCTAAAACTAAAGGAATCTAATAGTTATTTTAAACAGTAGAGAAAATTTTGATTGATTTTTTTGGGCTTTTTGTACACTTTTACATACTAGCTCAGTTGACAAACAGGATTATGCCAAGATTGCATAAGTAGTACATGCATCTTTTACAGGATCATATAAGGATTTTAACATTTAAGGATCTTCATTTTTGAAGATATTTCACATACATTTTAGTGATTTATTTCAACTACAAAACATTATAATAAAGAGGAACTAATTGTTTTAATTAAGTTTAACCAAGAAAAAGAGAAAAGAAATAAGCAGAAAGAGACAAAGCATAAAAATATTCTATGTTTTTAAACAAAATAGAAAATTCTTTATAAGTAGAAATTTCTTTATTCTATAGTATGATAATATATCAGAGTAACATAATTGAAATAAATAAATAAAAAGTAACTAAAGTTTAAACATTCTACATAAAATGGGCTGCCTAATTAGGCTGTCAATGTTTATAATATAACAACTGTGAGTAATCATAACATACATATCACAGAAGATAGTAATTAAAAAATAGGAAAAGTATTTTAACTTGGATGAAACATTAAAAGAATATATTTACCAATGTCATAAAATATCCCTTGGCTTCTTTTTACAATTAGTAAGTACAATTTTAAATATAACACATTATTTAAGTACATAACTTTATATATCAAGGAAGAAAATAAAGTTTAAATTAAATGAATTTTACATAGTAAATTAGAAATAAATATCTTAACAGCATAAATGTGAATAAAATAGATAAAAAACAATATTTAGAAGAAATTTCCCATTAAAAGCATATATATATATAAGCAACGTAATATTCCACATACAGAGTACTGTTATAAATATTTGTGTATTAAAAAAGGAAATTTATAGTATTACACCAATTTTCTGGCAAATTTAAATTTTGATCACTGGGGTAAAAATACATACAATTCAAATGCACTAATAGAGATCCATTATTTTCAGAAATTATAAGATAACCGTGAACAAACATCTATAAACATAAATAGAAGATGACTAGTAATGTTAAGCTCTATACATAAACTAGCAATGCATATATGTACACAGGGTACAATTATAAGTCACTTCTTAGTAGTACATGTATACAATTAAAAGTCATACTTTTCATCACATAGCTATAAAAATATTTTCAATCAATATTAAATACCAAACGTAACCATATGTTTCAAATGTATAAAATCTTATATGGTTATCACTATGAACTTCATTTTAAGTAGCATCTTAATAAATTTACATAAATTCATCATCATTCATAAAAACAGTAACAGATTCATTCCATTTCTTTATATAATACTTGATTATGAAATACCTTTCACACTGATTGTCATATAAATACTTTAATCAATTTTAATTATGCATAGATTCAGATATATCACCAGTGTTTCTATATTATTTTCAAGAAAAATCAATTCATGAAAGTACAATTTTAAATAAAAATATATTGGGAATTCAAGCGTAACATTCCAATCTAATTATTTAATAATTTATTTTTTTGAGCATTTCACTGACCGCAATATTTAACAATCGATCAATTCTGCTTTTTCCAAATATTAACTTAAAATATTCCATAAAATTATGAAACTCGAATCTTCTGTTTAAAAAAAATTACATTTTGTTTGCTTGCTTTTCTTTTTGTTTTGGCAAGTTCCTAAAAAAGTTTCTGAAAATATACTTTATAGAATTACAAAATAGATCGCTGAAAATTACAACAAACAGTTGGATTTCTCAATAAATTTGAAATAATTGAACCAAAAATATACTACGTTGGTGTAACCAAACTTGCATTAAAACGAAGCAAAGCTTCTTTGGCAATTTTCTTTAACTGTTGCACTTCATCTTCCAAAGTCAAAGAGTTTTCCTCCAATGTTTTTAGAGATTCAGAAATATCACGCACTTCAGCAGCATATTCTTGAAGTCGGAAATATTTTCTAACTTCGTGATAACGTTGCAATGCCGTTTTCATGAGTACAACGGCTGTAAACGAGAAGCAAATAACAGCCAAAATGAAAACACGATTCATAACTTTTTTACGAATAGTTATTTTCATATGCCACCAATTTGACCACAAGTCAGAGATACACGGCATATTATTATTAAATAACACCTACTATATGGGTTGAAGTATTTAAATTATAAAGAAATGATATCAAAATTTAATGGGGAAAAACTAATTGCGGAACAAGAAAACATTCGGTGAACAATGCTAATTTCGAATATTTTATTATGCAAGATAATTTACGAAATCAGTGGAATATGAATTAAAGTAATAAATGCATTGCACTCAGCAACACTCCGTTTGCAATACGATCCCAGTTCAAAACATAAGATTAATTACAAATTTTCATGTTTCGTTTTTGTCGAACATTTCGCGGATCACGGTTAGAGTGAATTCTCAAAAAAAAAAAAAAAAAAAAAAAAAAAAAAAAAAACTTTATCAATAGAAGGAGTGGATAAAATTCAAAGATGTTTTCACGCCTTGTTTGGCTTTACATATCTTGTCTGTACAATCAGAGCAGAGTATGAATTAGCTTACCATAATTTTCAAGAAATTTACATAACCTTCAACTGGAAAAAAATCAGTATAGGAGATAACACCATAACAAAGCAGTTACGAGACTAGATTCGAATTCCAGATAAATTGCTATAATCCACAAATGTAAAAGAAAGGAGGATTTAAACTCAAGCGCAAACGCAACCCCCCTCTCCCTTTAAAAATAAATAAAATAAAATAAAAAGCCGGATTTCTGGCATAGAGGTAGCGCGTCTTCCTCGTGCTCTGGAGTCCCGGTTCGAACATGGTTGTTCTTTTGTGTGCTATCTGAGAGATGTGTGACTTTGCCCCCCCCCGTAAAATGAGGCCATGAAAGCGTCTGTGATTAGTGTGTAGCTAAAGTCGTACTCTTGGCCCTAGTTGGTGCAACTTGAAATAAGAGACGCATACCTTCGGCTTAAAATTTGCTGATGTATCAGCAGGGATTGATCATGGCAAATGCCATAAGTGACACAACAAAGACAAAAAAGAAGGAAAGAAAGGGGAGATTATTTTTGCCTCAAAGGAAGCTTCTTAAATGAAAATTTTAAGTAACTTAACTTCAATATTGAACATTAGAAAAGATAAATTAGGACGATTAATTTCTTATGCTTCTACTTAATTCTAGAGACAGTTAAACAATCACGGACATTTAATAAAAAGAAGAGTTTATAACTCTAATCATCGTGTGAAAGCTTATTTAAATCTTAAAGAAAGTTGAAAAAGAATTGCGTATCAGTAGAAACTGACCTGGCAACTCAAAAATTTCTTTTAATACACTGCTCAAAACAATTAGGGGAGCACATGGTTTTAACAGAATTACGCAAAGATGTGTACCAATATGTAACATAAGATGAATCATCCATAAATTACAGCCTGCCAGGAAACGGAAGAAGAAAACTTTATATGCAAATCAAAGTTCATGACGACAAAAACCAGAAAAAGGAGATAAGGCCAGAAATCGGGATGTTGCAGAAACGTCTGTTTTATTGCCGTAACTGTGAAATTTGATTGCGCAGTTCTGTTTTTGAGGCAAGCTTATGAGAATGTCTGAACAAAGTGATTTACCGGAATCCATGGCATGGGGTTTCATAGGCCGACTGGAATATAGGCCAAACACAACGGAGTGTCGCAGACGCTGTTGAGTTGCCAGAAGTGTTGTTGCGAGGCTGTGGAATCGATTCCAAGAAACAGGAAATGTTAGAAGTCAACCAGGGTAAGGTCGGCCACGCGCCACTACAGCAACTGATGACCGGTATATAGGGTTAACAGCCCGTCGAAACAGAACCGAGAATGCTACTCAGATGCAAAGACAGTTGTTCTTGGCAACAGGACGAAGGGTGTCCAGCCAAACAGTACGTAATAGGCTTCATGGGGGAGGGCTCTATGCACGTAGGCCAATGGTCTGCATTACGTTGACCCCACGCAATTGTGTGGCCTGAAGAAGATGGGATACTGAACATCGAGATTGGCAGCAACATGATTGGAGCCAATTTCTGTTTACAGACGAGTCCCGATTCAGTCTGGAGTGTGACACTCGACATGTTCTGGTATGGTGGGAGAGGGGCACTCGAAATAACCCCGCATTTGTTCTTGAAAGGTCACAATACAGACGAGCTGGTTGGATGGCATGAGGTGGAATCAGCATAGGCGAAGGTACGGACCTGCATATCATTCGGAATGGCACTTTGACGGGCCGCAGGTATGCAGACGAGATACTGCGATCTCATGTCATCCCTTACGCTGGAGCCGTTGGCGATTCCTTTATTTTCCAGGATGATAATGCCCGACCGCATAGAGCTCGTCTGGTGGAGAACATGTTTGAAGCTGAAACAATACAGCGTATGGAATGGCCAGCGTGCTCTCCTGACCTGAATCCAATCGAGCATGTTTGGGACATGCTCGGATGACGCATTGCTGCGCGGCCAAGGCCGCCTGTGACTGTCCCAGACTTGGAGATTGCACTTCTTGAGGAATGGAACAGTATTCCCCAAAGTCTGATCGATAACCTCATCGCACCCATGGCAAAGAGGTGTGCAGTAGTCTTAGCTGTTCGAGGAGACCACACGCCCTATTAAAACTCATGCATCATGTCTATTCAGAGCCTTTTTTTTATCGTTTACATGTAACCAAATTGTTGCCCTAAATCATCCTTTCATGATTTTTCCATATTTTCAACGAATTAAAGCTTAATTCCACATTGTTTTATTTTTTTCTCTGTATTGCGCAGGGATACTCGTGTCCTACCCATTGTATACCAATACGTGGTTGTCTCGCACGGTTTTCTTGATTTTTTTGCTTGCTCCCCTAATTGTTTTGAGCAGTGTATTTAGTTTGTCGCACATAATGAATATCCAGGAAGCACTACAGCATTGAACAATATTTGGGAAATATCGAACATTGTTATGATGACAATCCAAATATATTCTTTTAAATCTTAATTTAAGATTCTTTATAATGATTTAAGAAAATGTCTGACTTTCAATGAAAATTTTAGCTTGCCTTTCCACTATTAAAAATAAAATAAATAAATGTAAAAAAAGTAAAATGTAAATAATAAGAAATTAAGAGAAATAAATTTAATTAATTAATTACGAATAGAAATAAAAAAACCTTTAAAACATTCCAATTAATTATCTAAATTTTATCATAAATAGAACATGCCAATATACAGGGTGTAGCAAAAAACTCGGACAAAATTATTGCCACACAGAAGAGAAGTTAACTAATTTCTTTTTAATTTGTGTTTAATTGTGCTTTTGTCAATCAATTCAATTATTAAATTATATTTAATATATATGTTAGCTTATAAATTATTATTATTATTATTGCAAAATCAAGTAAAAGATCTGCAATTTTAGAATTGTTTATACAATGGAAATGGCAGTGTGAAATCGTTGGTTTTCTTAATGTGCCTCAATAAACTGTGTCTGATGTAATTTGTTATTTCAAAGAGGTTGGCAGTGATGGTCCAGGTCCAAGAAATGGACAAAAACGTATGGTGAACACTCTCAATAATCATAAGACCATCACAGAGCGAATTCAATATATCCAAAAGTTCAAATGAGAAAGATCGCTCGTGAAATGAGAATAAGTTACCTACCTGATCAGTGCGGGGAACGGCAAAAACAGATTTTACATTGAACCTTAAAAATCCCCAAAAATTCAGTTTCTGATTAAAGAAAGCAAACTCGTGCGACTACAAAGATTACTTTTAACTAATAAAAAGTTGTTTGTAATCCAACAAGCTCATAATTCCCATAACGATGGAATGAGCTCTTTAGACGCTCTAAATACATCGGCAATTCTTGAATATCTCCAACATTCAAAATTGGTTATGCTCAGGGGTGGAGTTCATGCAAGCAACACAACATCTCTATTTTTTGTGGACGAGTGTGTTAAAATAAATCAAAAAATGTACCAGCGAGACATTCTAGAAGCTGCTGTACTTCTTTGGGTCATAACGTGCTTCGATGACGTTTCGACAAGATTCTGCTCCACTCATAAAGCCAAGAGTGGATCAAAGCTTATTTTCCGGACGATTTATTATCTAGATATTGGACACAATATTCATCGAATATGAATGCCGTAGATTACAATGTATGGTCCATTTTGAATTCTAGGACTTACACAAAACCACATAAATGTGAATTCTGAAACAATCTCTAAGGTGATTGCTGAAAATATCAATAAGCGCTTTCGTAACTCCATCTCTGCAAAACGCAGCAATTTTGAAATAAATTAAATGAAATCATTAGAAAACTCTTACTCTTGTTATCAATTGGTATATTTTTTAATTTGTTTATTTTTAATAAAATTAAATTACAAATTGTTTGTCCGAGTTTCCCTGCTGCACCTCGTAACTACGCACATTTTCAAAAACCTTGGTGAGTAGCATTGGTTTTACAGATACTTTTATTTCCTCATTTGTAAAGACATGTAAAATAACTATACGTAAAATAAAATAATTAACAATGGATAAAATCGACCATTTTTTTTACCGACGTATCATTTTCGTACAATGGCTTAATAGAGCATTTTAAACATAAGGTTAAGTTCTAGTAAAAAAATTCAGCTTATAAGTAAAAAATTCTATAGATATTTCTCTAGATGTATTAATATAATTAAAAAAATTCTCAAAATACATTCTCATTAGAAAAATTAATTATATTTGAACATACATATCAGAATCAGTTGAATGCGAACTTTCTTCGAAAAATTCTTCTGTATAATTATTATCATTAAAATCCATTTCTGCTTCATTAAAATGTCTGTGGAGCTCTGCTTCATAAGAGGATTAGTTAATTTGATGATATTTCGAGAACTAAGTTTCAAAATCAACTAATAAGTCTTGTATAATAGTGGTAAATTAAAAGGAAGGTGCGGTTCTCACCACCAAAAAACAGTTGAAATATTATTGATGATGAGGACGTGTCCACTTTACAATGGAAAGAGGGGTGCAGTAGCTTCTGAGGATGTGGACACCTGAGCATCTGAGGGCAGAAGTCTGACTTGTAGTTCA
Organism: Argiope argentata; assembly: GCA_026289955.1. Classification (NCBI taxonomy): domain Eukaryota; kingdom Metazoa; phylum Arthropoda; class Arachnida; order Araneae; family Araneidae; genus Argiope; species Argiope argentata. The sequence continues at coordinate 242,964 of JAOUZG010027945.1, forward strand.
TATGAAGATGACACACACTTATCTCATTCGCTTGCACGGCCCCTTTTGACAGGGAGGAACATTCACACACCTCAGAGATTGAACACCGAAAGACAACTATCCTTCGAACCCAGGACGTCCAGATCACGAGGAAGATGCGCTACCTCTGTGCCAGGACGCCGACAGTTAAAATATTTTTTAAAGCATTTGCTGAAATCAGTTGAAAAAATGCAAGTGTAGTCAAAGCCATTAAACAAGAAGCTAAATGGTCAGTTGATACAATAAAGCTAAAAATTGAACAGGAATTACCGAACATTCATCCTTTGCTGTCTCAGATATCTCCCTTCTCAATTAAAAGACCTCCCCCCCCAAAAAAAAACCCCAATCGGTACATTTTTTTTTTTTGCATTTGTAATCACCATATCGATAACTATGAAGATTTTAACTTTCGGATTTATTATCTCCAAAAAGGCAGGTTTTATTTTTTTAGCCCAATTATGTATAAACGATTTCATGAGCAGTTACTTTCCTTAAATAATTTTTTTTGTATTCCTAGACCAGTGGTTAAGATGTACTAGTTCTTTCTGTTTACTTCGCAAATGAATTGTCGAGGTTGCATTTTAAACCCTGAAAAGCATATTTTATTTAATCTTCTCTGTAGCATTGTTTTCGAAGCACGCTTTTGTGAGCAATATGGTATAATGTCTTTTTGAATATCCGAAGTGTAATAGATTTTTGCAGATTTTGTCCTATGATCTCTTCGAAAACAGATGAAGCAACAAGAAACTTCTTAGAAAGTTTTTCTTTTGACGAAATTTTGTTTGAAAAGCTTAAAATCTTCGTCCTACAGCCTTAAAATACATTTGTTATTTTACTTTATCAAAGTTATCATTTTATACTTTTAATTCAGACCCTTGAACAGCTAAAGAATTATTTTATTCTATTTTACTTTTTTTAATTACACCAGCAATTCATTTAAGATGTATTGTCTTCGTTATCAGGCACCAAGACATTAGAATATTTTATCCAAATTTGTAATATATTCTAAGGTAAGCAGACTTCTACCAACAAATATTATATCACCCAAAAAATATGAAATCACAAATGATTTCAAAACACCAGATGTCAATCCATACGTCTCTAAAGCTACGACCTATGCCTCAATGTTGTCATAGAGTTTAACAAATTGCCTATTTGTGCAAGTTTAATCTTACCTGACAAAACAAGTTTCCGTTTACTATATAAACCCTTTCAAAATGTGTTTTCAGGTATTCCAACATATAGTTTTCTGTTGTTGATGGGAAGGTCGAAACTATCAAAATTATATCTTGAACTCTTGATCCATCTACTGTAAATTGTAATTTATTTCTAGATATAAATTATAATAATCATCCATTTGTTAAACTTTCTCTAAAATTATAACCAACCCAATATGTTGAGATTAAATTTTTCTAAATTGAATATTAGTAAATTAATATTTTCTTTTCATAACAGCACAGCCTTGTTCCAAACAGAATTTCTGGAGATATCTATTTATACTTTTAGAATGGTACATTTATCGAAATTATATCTCATTCAATTCATTTTCAAATATTTTTCCAATGCCTTTTTTGTCATTATTTCAATCAAATTCTTATCACAAACCTTATATTTCAAGCATTTATCAGCCATTTGAGACAGTAAAATAGAAAGATCTTCATCATCTATATTTTTTGTTTTTTTATTCTAATTAGCTATCAAGTTTGTTAACATTTTAGTAAAATAATTTATAGAAGTTACTCAAACATTTTAATACAATTAAGTGCCAAAAAACAGGTACGCCTTTCTAATATCGTGTACAATCCCCACGAGACACCGTGCCTCATCACGGTGTCGCATGGATTCAACTAATTTGTGAAGATTTTCTGCAGACCGTTCACACCATAATTCTTGCAAAGTAGTCCACAAAGCCATGGGAGTGAGAGGTGGTAGAGATCTCCTAAGGACAGCACATTGCAAAATATTCCAGATATGATCGATCATGTCAGAAGAATTAGGTGGCCATGAGAGGGAAAGAAATTCAGAAGAATACTCCTAAAGCCACGCGGTAGTTACTGTAGACCTGTGGATTGACGCATTATCCTGTTGGAATCGTCCATGTCACTCAGAATGCACACAGAACCCAGGTAGCACATCCTGTAACATAATATTGTACAATATTGTGCGATATTATATATTATTCAATATTAAACAATATTGCGAATATTGATCAATATTTGTGCGCTACTAGGGAACATGAATGCATGTAGAAGGTCAGAAAGGATGTTAAAGCCACATTGGCATGTCATGGTCGAGTCTACACACATCAACGGTTCCATACCATAGAACACGCTCCTTACCCTAACAGAGCCTTCACAAGCTCGAACTGTTTCTTGTAAGCATGAGAAATTTATAGATTTATGGAGTTTTCTCCACACCCGTACACAGCCCATCCACCCAATACACTCGGAAACGTGACTTCTCAGACCACACAAAGTTTTTTCAATTATTAAGAGTCCAATAGAGGCATTGGCGAGACCAGGTAAGGTGCAGAGCTTTGTGTCTCTGAGTCACCAATGTTACGCTAGATGGTTTGCTACTTCGAAAGCCCATATCAATTAGCCCATATGTTGCATAGCGCGTACACTGCCACTTGTTGATAGGCCTGCATTCAAATCCGCAGCAATTTGAGGAAATGCTGAATGTATATCTCGAGTAACGATTCTTTTCAAGCGTCGATGTTCCATTTTATCAAGAACTTTTTCAAGTCCCTGTCAGAGATCTGGAGTTTTACCGGAAACCTGGTATTTGTGGTACAGCCTAGAAATGGTTGGACACGAAAATCTGAATTTCATCTCTACTTCGGAGATGGCGTACTTCTTCTCTCACGCGACGTCGATTGGTTACCATTAAAAATCGCTTCAATCTTGATAGCACGTCATTATAACAGCAAAAATCGATGAGATAGACTTCTCAGACAACTGTTGTCTTATATGCGCACTTCTGACCTCATCAGGTTACGTTGATTTGTTGAAAACTTCATTTATTTGCACACGACCTGCTATACCAGTTTTCAGTGTATAAACCATTTGCAATGTATTTTAGCAACTAATAAACCAAATACAGAAGCTAAAAGTATTCCAAGTACAGAAGTAAAGTAAATTAACTTCCGTCTTGATTTCTTTATTGAATATCGAGAAGCTTTTTATAAAGATGACCTATTATATAATTTTAGTTGCTGTTAAATAATATATAACCCTTTTTTTAAAGCTGAAATTAATACTGCATTCAATCGACTGTTAAATATTAGAAGAGAGTTTGTACCGATTGTTCAAAAAGCTTTAAGGAAATCACTATCAGTTACACGTTGGCTTCTCTTTCTCTCAGTTCGTTAGGAGTTGTCCTGCCAGGGGGATTGCTAGATGGTAGGGTGTTGGATTCGCATCGCTTGGGTTGTATGTTATGGGCCGAAGATTCTCCATGTACATGGTGATCGGTAGATGTATAAATCTATCGAAGTCAGAAAGTCCTTCAAATATATACAATACTTTGGGGGATACCGGATCAAAGGTGATCATTCTCTGATTCAGGCCTAAATTATGAACTGTGGATGAGTGAATGAAACATATGATGAACTCCATCCAGCGAAAAGATCTGTGACGTATGAGTAGCTAAGATATGCTCTTGGTTAACCGAAACAAGAAACATTAACACTCGGCCTAAATAGCTGACATCAGAGGGTTGGCCTATGACAAGTGCCATAAGTAACAACAAACCATGAAATCTTTACATTTGCTCATAGGATGGTAAAATACCAGTTGACTTTAACATCATTTTATTCTTTCAGCTTATCAATTTCTCCTCTAATAACTTAGCTGATAGACTTACTCCTCAGTCCTGCAGTCATCTGATGGGTGATGAGTAGATTGAACGCTAACGAAGAAAATAAGAAGAGAGAAAATGTACAGTCAACATGCATCAAAAGTTATCTTCTACTTTTTAACATCGAAATCTTTGTGACAAGAAGAATTCATATTTTTTTTCTTTAATCATAACTTAAAGGTTAAGAAATCGTAGTTTAAAGGATATTTAAAGTCCCCATCAGCAGTCTCCCCTGAAATTTTCTCGCAAACTCTATAAACAATGGTATTATTGCTTTCCCTTACATAAAACTATGATGCTAGGCTCTGAACACCAAGAGTATTCAGATTTGCATTTTAAGTTATCTAACTATAAAGTGTTTCGTAGTTATAGTATAGTAAACTGGTAATTGTGTATTAAATGTGTGCCTTGAATGTTTAGAGTAATAGTTAGGAAAGATTAATGTCTTTGACTTGAATCTAGAGTTTCCTGAATTTAGCTTTAATTTTTGACGATTACATGCTTGTATAAAGTTAATGGACAAGTACCAGAAAGTCAAATATGCATTTTTGACAGTTTCTCTCCTACCGACTTAAACCAAAATTTGACATAAAGTTAAACTTGTAGGTACAAGATCACATTGTAAGTTAATTACTAATCTAAGCCATAGCATTATTGGTTTATGCCATTCATATATATATATAT
>JAOUZG010027945.1:253250-290512 GCA_026289955.1 Argiope argentata
GTTAAGCCTTTATACAATATATATATATATATATATATATGCAAAGAAGTCTTAATGGATATTAAATGTAGTAACAGTTTTTCAAAAAATTTCAAGTCAAAATGCAGAATAATATTTCAACAAATGTGTTTACAAATTTTACGATGACAAGACGACTACTGCAAATTAATTCTGATAGACATTCTATGAATATTAAATAATTTATTTAGTGCATTTGAAATATAGAATGAGAAAGATTTAAACATTAAATTTAACTCAGCAAGCGACTTTTAAATATTATAAAACTTCTTACAATTCTTCCATCGCCACTTCCTAAATCGATGACGTTTCCATTTCGTTTTCTCAAGATACTTAAAACGTTTCGAACCTGATTATCTGTAGCTGGAACAAATGGAAGACAAATTTTTCTAAAAGCAGGCATAACAAACGGAATAGATCCTGCCATTAGAGCTACAGCTGCTGTACCAAAAGCTCCGACTACAGCATAACCAATTATTTTTTTATGTTTTCCTTCCATTAAAAACACACACCAAAAACACAGCACTGCTGGATAGATAAATAAATAAAAAATAAATCTGAATTGGCAAGACTTTCTGTTCAAAATATTTTACTTGAAAATAAAAGACAAAATAAAATGTCTTTAATGTAACTAAAGAATAGAAGGAAGGAAGGAGGTTTATTATCCGGCTTATGCTCCAGAATTAATTTTAAATGAATAGATATATGGAATCATACACCATGCACCGCTTGAAAAATATAAGATATTGGGATTTATAGCAATAAAGGCTTTTATCCCCGAATGCACCGCTTTGTTTACATCTTTCAAATTTTGTCTGCTGGGAAAAATATGCTGCCAAAATTCAAAAAAAAAATTGAGTTTCAGTTTTTAAAAAAATTCTTATAAAATTTCAAAAATATAAATATTAGATGATTATTTCGGTGATGAAAAATAAATTTAATGTAATAAATTTTGTTCTAATAATAAAAAATATCATTATGTTTGATGATAAAATTTGCATCCATTTTATTGAGTAAACTGAAATACTTTGCACAACTAAACTCAGGCATTAGACCAAATAAATAAATAAACTGGAGGCAAATTTAAAAATTCTTAATCAACATTCGAATTGAAATATGGCAAATTGAAAATATTAGCAATATATTCTTCTTGGTGAAAAAATATATGTAATAGCTCGATAAAATTACTACAACGGTATATCAAATCGAAATTGACGCTATTCTATTTTAAATTTATTGTTTCAGCATTATTATTGGACATTATGTCAGTCAACTGTGCTGATAAGGAATTTCATATGTGCCTCATATGTGATGAAAAATTTGAACAAAAAGATGCATTGAAGTTACATCTTTCGATTCATACTCATAATGAAGAAAATGTTGATTTACATTCTACAAACACTAATAAGTTTGAACTTTTTGATTATAAAAGTTTATTATTTATTAATGATAATTTTATATTGGATGAATTGAATTTACATAACCAATTAAATGAAGTTTCAAAATTTAGAGCTCATGTTTGCAGTACATGTGGTAAGGAATTTAGAAGAAAAGATCATTTAAATAAACACATTGCAGTGCATTCTGGAGAAAGGCCATTTGTTTGTTTAGTATGTGGCAAAGATTTTTCCAGAAAAGACCGCCTGAAAGATCACTGTGTAATGCATTTATCTAATGGGTGGTCTTGTTACTTTTGTGGAAGAATGTTTTCTCAGAGATGTGTTCTTCGTAAGCATGAAATGATACATAGAGGTGTAAAACCGTTTTCCTGCAAACTGTGTGACAGAAAATTTTCTAGAAAAAATGATCTTTTGAGACATGGAACATCTCATACAGGCGAAAAAACTCACTTTTGTGAAATATGTGGTAAAGGCTTTTCGCAAAAACGACTACTAAAGCGGCATTTACATATTCACACTAGATTTTTGTAAAAAAATTTACATTTTATTAATTTGTATTATTTGGAAAATCTATTCCATATATGCATCTATAGTTCTTGAATATTTCTTATATTTTTTTGTTGTTGAAATTGCATGCTTCTAGTCATTTTGGGATTAATAATATTTTATTTATGTATTATTACTGTTTTCTTTGTTATAAAATATAAGAAGAAATTTTGTACATATTGAAGTTTAATTTATTAACTGGATTTACATTAATTTATTAATTGTTAGAGCTATCGAATTGACTTTGTTGCGATTTGATTTTTATTTGTTATATATTGTGATTATTTATCAAGGGAAATATTTTGTTATAATAAACCAGGAATTTGTTAATTTTGTTTCTGATTTTAAATTATTTTGATATAAATTTGATGCTTTATAATGAATTGCTGTTTATTTTTAAGAAAAAGTAGTATTTCTATTAAAACTTTTTAGATTTTGAAATGCAAGTTTTTAATCATAGAAATTGACTGTAATATTATTCCTTGAATTCTTTTAATAGTAAAAATAATAATATGGCTGATGAAAGAAAACTGGAATATTGCCAGATGGTCAGTATCATAAAAAGTGCCCAGGTTTGGAAATTGCTAAAAAAAAAAGCGTTTAACTTCAAAAATTTCTTAAAAGTACTTAATTTTATTGAGAAATGAATCTGTCTTTTTTTTTTTTTTTTTGGAGAGGTGAAGGGCATTGAGTATGATAAACTAAAAGTATGTTATAAAGTTTTGTTTATTATATGTCTCACAAATGAAAACAAATAAAAGTAAACAACTCTGAAAAGGAATCTTGGTTAAAAGATCCAATGATGCTAATACACATTTAAAATGCTCATAGTGATCTCTCTCTATTTTTTTTTCCTATTCCTTCTTTATCATACAACGGTCTTGCTGATTATTGAAAACCAAGAATAACTATTTGGAGTTGGTACAAAATGCCTAATGAATCAAATTTCTTGTGGCTTGAAAACATTCAAGAGTTTTTGGTACTTTATATGATGAAGAATTTTAGTTACATCTGATAAATGCATATTTTACCTTATATATGTTACTTAGAAAGATTATGCAGATGGTTCTGATTATTGGAAAATAAGCATAAAGCAAGATAAACTTAATGCATCAGTAAGAGTTGGATATATCAAATATGGAAGAAGCTGCTCTAAAAACATTTACAGTGAATCCTTTTTAGTACATTACCCATTCAATTCTTCTTATCATTTGAGAATACAATGTTGTTTTGGTTAGGAGGTTGTGATGTCTTCCAAATTTACAGGCAAAAAATATTTTTACCTGTAATTCATTATTATTATGTATGCTTCTTTCAAAGCTGATGTATTTTTTAAAGGATGATAAAATACTATGACATCATTGCTGTTATTTCATCTTAAAATCAGTCGAACTCCAAAACTTTGTGTTGTTTCAAACCAGTTTAAATTGGTTAAAGACTTAATTAAGATATTCAATAACTTAAAAATAATTATGTTCTCATGTGAATGCTTGAAATTTACAATTAAACATTTCATTTTTTTCTAATATATTCCTTTAGAGATATCTCTCAAATGTGCAATTTGAGAGATTGAACATTTGAGAGATATCTCTAATATATTCCTTGAGAGATTACTATACTATACTGAATTATCATGATAGGTAGCTACTCTGGTGGATAAAATTAAGACATGGAAGGCATTTTCACACATTTCTCGGAAAATATCATTTAAAACCTGGACAGTTGGTTGCCATATAATGGCACTATGGCGTTGGCGTCTCTGAGGTGAGTTCACATATTTTTGTGGGCATTGCTAAGCTAACAGGAGGTATAAAACTATGCATCCAGCTGCTTAATTCATTCCACTCTACAATACAATAGTGATTTGTATTGTATTTCTTCAATAATCTTGTGATGTTTTTTTTGTTAATTTTTCTATCAAATGAGTGAACATCATTGTTTAGACAAAGGTATGAGGTGGAGATGTGTGGATAGACTTGAAGCAGGGCAGTCCCAAGCTCAGATTTCTAGGAATTGGATGTAACTCTAAGCATTGTTTCAATTTGTGGAGTCAGTTTAAAAACAGTGGGACAGTGTCCAGAAGACCAGGACAAGGTCATAAGAGAGCAACAACCCCCAATTAACACCAGTATTTGTTACTTACAGCCAAGCGCCAGAAGACGTCTATAGTGACACAACTAGGAACCTCGCTACTCCCACAGTAACATTAGTTTCAAGGAAGGTGGTGGCCAGGATGCTTGGTGACAGAGGATTGTATGCCAGGAGGCCTGCCATTTGCATCACACTCACTCCTTCCCACAAAAGTGAGTAAATAGTGCAGACAGCACCAACACTGGACACAGTTCCAATGGGCCAATGTTATCTTCATGGATGAGTCCAGATTCAGTCTACAACCTGATTCTCGGCAAATATTCATATGATGGTTGTTTGGGATCGGATACTATCCCAGTAACATCATGAAAAGGGACCATTATGTTGGTGGAGGGCTGATGGTTTGGGCAGGGATCATGCAAGATATCTGCACACCACTCCATATGTTTGAAACTGGTTCTGTATGCCTTAAGTTTTCAATAATTATGATGTTTTTTGCACTATTTTTGAGATATTCCCCTCCATTTGAAAGATATTAATTTTTGAATCAAACAAATCAAGTTTTATTTTATATTTTTTAGAAATTCTGCTCAATCTGGAAATGAAAAGTTTTAAATAATTTTTAAAAAATCACAATTTTTGCTTTCTAGATTTTAAATTTTATTCCTTTTCAATGATTTTTGTTTTTGCTCTGAGTAATTCTCATACATTTTCTTTTGTTTGTTTTTCATTAAAATCTCTCTATTCAAATTTGGGTAAAGGTTTGTCCTGATTGACAGAGCAGTTTTCAGCTTAAACCATTGAAATTAGGTGCATGAAATTTGTCTAAAAGTTACTTTGTAGTGTTAGCCTTATAAGCCAGATAATATCCATCGAGCTGAAGGGTCCTTTTTGCTTGATTGGTATGATACTTGGCTACAGGCCCAAACGTCACAGGTTCGTACCGCAACCTTCAATCACTACAACTTCTTGAATAAATATCCATTAAGAGGGTGGCTTTTTCTAAGCTTTATTTCATCATTTAATTAAAAAATAAAAAGGGCATTTTAATATGTTTCTGCATAACATCAAAGAATATTATTGCACATAACTTATTCTTACACTGTCTTAAAATTTTAAAAAGTAATGTTTCAATGATATCTATTTTTTTTTTTTGGGGGGGGATGAAGGTTAAACTTCAAAAGCAAGAAGTGATGTTTTCTTTTTTAAAGTTTTCTAATCATTTTTTAAATTATACTATTCTTTTTTGTTAAAAAATTATCTACAAATCAATTAGAATGTAATATTATTCTGCCATCAATTTCATGATTCAAAATTATCCTGCAATACCATAATTCTTAACTCTATTAGACTGTAATAAAATATTCTAGATTGATAAAGATGAAGAGTTCACTGTAAATAAAATTTACATTTTCCATCCCAACAATGTCAAATCTTATTTTTTGCTGAATATGTAAAGATGAATTACAAAATTTTTCGTTATGCTATGCTTTTATATCAATGTGTATATAGATTGTGTATCTATCCTAATCAACTTGCAATTTATTAAAATTAAAAAGTGGTGAAAAAGATCACACATTTTTAATGCTAATTTTATAAAAGTAAGCTTAATTTTTTGATAATAGTTTGTATTACCTTTTTTTTTGTGTCAAATCAACAAACTAAAAAAAAACATTCTCGGTTTTAAAATTACAAATATTTTTACAAATTATCAAATTAAAATATCCTTAAGATTACAAAACTCAAAATTTTATTAAAAGTCAAGAATGTTATTTACCCAATTTAAAATCTCATTCTCAAAAAGATCAATCATTACAAAGTAGTTGTAAATCGAGTTACTCTCATGAAGACTTTTTATGATGCATGATTTTAACATAAACTTAACTGCTAAAACAATGCTTTAAATAAGAGAATTTCCCTATTTTTCTCTTAAATATTCTATGTTCAGGGAGATTTTAAAGTGCCCTTTAGAATTAATTTGATTTTTTTTAAAATTCTGATTATATAAAATGTTATCCATGTAGAAAACTTCACAGAGCATTTAGTTTATATTAGTACTTAAAATAAAATAGTTTAAAATAATATATATGATAAATTAATTATTTTTAACAAACTTTTATAATGATTTTATAAAAAATTATTAAAAATCAGGTGTTTGTAATCCCACCATATTTTTATAGATTAACGAAAAACTTTGATATATGTCATTTCTTGAGAAATAAATGTTATATCATTTCTAGTTTCAATCAAATTATATCAGTTGGTTATTAACTCTTTGTACCAGCAATAGAATCTAAATTCAGTTATAATTCATCCAAATATTGTTCTAATAAATTTGAATATTCCAAAGTAACTTAAAGTATTTTTTAAGCAAAAGTGTAATATTGTGAAATATTTTAAGAGGTTTTTGAAAATTCTCTTTAAAAATAAAACTGTTAAAAATTGTAATTAACTAGAATTTTTTGGAATAAATTCCCGATTTTCTCTCAATTGATTCAATTGTTTAAATAATATAGAAAAATAAGTAGGATTCAGCAAAGGACAGATTTTTTCAGTATAGATAGCATAAAAAAGTATAGACATTCAGTATAGACAAAATAATTAGAGATAATTGAAAATTCATTTCTAGTTCATTTTTTTTCTTCTTTCTTTTCAATTAGAATTTCTAGAAAATTCAATCTTATACAGAATATTTTTTTTTAAAAATTCTTTTGTAAACTTTAAAGTATTATACTTTTGCTAAAAATTTCCTCAAAGGACCTCTTAAATATTTAGTTTTTTTATTGGAACCATGAATGTCTTGTTGATCCTAGAGTAAGTTAAAATTTCCTTCTTATATGAACATGAGTAAGTGATACTAGTGAACAGATTCTATCAGACCAAAAATATAAATATAAAATTTTCACTACATGGAGTACTAAACTATATCTTCAACAATTAAGCATTGAATTATAAAAATCATCTCTTAAGACAGATTTTTTTTTTTAAGATCAAAGAGTGGATATTGATGCTTCTTTTTGTAAATTGAAACAAATTTTAAATAATATATCTTTAAATGGGCTGCATAGACAGAAATATAAGTATACTAATAATAAATTAAATAAACAATATTAAAAAAATAATTGCCTTTTGAATATTAATAGCATTCATTATTGGTTGGTGAAGTAATCGATAGTAATTTTTCAAAAGGAATAACTTATAACATTTCAAAAATTAAGTATGCTTTTAGATTGTTGGTCATTATTATGGATCAATAAAGCCAATTAAAGAATGATGAACCAATTGTATACTATGTAAGGGATACTAATTTTTCAAATATTAACCAGGAATAAATATTTTGTACAAAAGAAAAATCAGATTTATCAATGAAATATAAAAATGAATTGATGTAAATTTTGTCTGAATCCTTGGATATAATCTTTGACTGAAAGCTAATCTTTCTCCCTCAAGTAGAATTATTATAGAATAAATACGAAAAATCTTTGAATATCTTAAAAATATTGTCATCTACAACTTGGGAAGGAGATATTGATTCTTTGATTAAAATATATAAAACCACAGTGCTCTCTAGGCTGAATTATGGTAGAAAAATTTATGGATCAATAAGTAAAAGTGTTTTTAAAAAACTGGATCCTGTTCCCCACGCGGCACTTAGACACTACTTCAGAGCTTTTAGGACATTCCCTGAGAAAAATCTTGATATAACATGTTACGAACCTTCCCTTGACGTAAGAAGACTAATGTTGTTTTTTAACTATTATTTTAGAATTCAGCCAAACTTAAATTATCCATTTTATAATTTTAAACTTCACCCTTTTTTTAATTAAACTGCAAGAAGCTAGAAAGTAGCCTGCTCAACACTTTTAACAAATATGAGACAACAGAAGTTATTTACCAGTAAATTTTCCTTGAACACAGACAGTAATAAAAAGACTTTCTTCCACTTTATACCTATAGGTGAAAATAATCTAATCATGTCACTTTTGCTATTCTTTTAATAGATACAGTCATTTCTTTTACACTTCATTCTTTTTGTTCAAGTTTTACAGGAGAAATCATTGCTGTTTTATATGCATTAGATGAAACTTCTGAGATTGGGAAAAAAGTTTATTATTATAATACCGACTCTCTAAGTGTTTTACAACCACTAAAACCATTTATCTTTATTCTCATAATCAACATTTTATTTTAAAGATTCACCAAATTGACTTCTTGTGATCTTACTGTTATATTTTTTGGATACCCTTTAATGTAGAAATTCTGGGCTATGATGTTGCAGACAAAGCAGCTAAATTAGCAAGTATTCCAATGATTACATCTACTTCCATTAGCGACTTAAATCAGCATACTAAAGTGCTTCTTTGTTTCAAATGACAAACTCAATGGGACCTTGTAACTAATAATAAACTACATGTTATAAAATCTAATGTGCAACCGTGGTCTTCATTACCAAATCGAAAAGCAGACTCATTTTTAACCTGTTTACTTATTGGGCATATTAGATTCACCCATCTCCACTTGTTGCTAGAAAAACAATCACCTCTATGTTCTTAATGTGACTGTCAAATGTTTATCCAACATGACTAAAATCAAATTGTCACGATGTCCAAAGTTTAATGTTCAGCATTTTCTATTTTTTAAAAACTTGAATGCTCCATAACCTTTCTTATCAGTATGCATGCCATGATAAAATTTTTGCAACTTTAAAATCTATCAAATTTTATGCAATCATTTAAAATTGTTTGTTTTTTAATATTATTGTACATTAATCTGATTTTAACCCTAATTTGGGGCAGTAAAGTCAAAACCATGGCTCTTGTAGCAGAAAAATAAAAACAAAGCAAAATCTGTTTGAATCCTATAATAAAACATATGAAATCAACCCAGAATTTTCACATTATTTTTAATTCTCAGTCTGTATTCAATGCATTTCTTAGTTTTTACTTTCATTACATATTAACAAATTTTCTCTTAACAGAACTGATAAAAATTCCTACATCTTAGTGGCAAACTATTAGTTCTTAATGACAAATCAATAAATCTCATTTCATGCCACTAGGGACTCCATTAACTAAAAAGATAAATTTTTCAGCTTGAAAACAAGTCATTGATATTAATTATATAATTTTTCTACTGGTCATGAGAATCATTGATATTGTTAATTATTTAGAAATAATAAAAGTAAATCAGCTTAATTTGATGAAAAATGCTTGATACAAAGTGAAAATGTGGAGATTCATTCACTTTTAAATTAAGTATTTCTTTATTCAAAGACTCTATAGGTAATATAGACCAAAACTATAGCTTAAATAAAAACTAAAGATGCTATTTTTTTAAAAAAAAACATATATAGCTCTAAGACAAACTAAAGATGGCATATTTTGATAAAGGAAAAGCCCACTCCCTTTTTTTCAAAAGAAGTGCTTGCTGTAAAAAATACTGATGTCCAATTCAGCCCTTATATTTTGGACTTTCTACATCTTACTTATATATGTGTGTGTGATATAATTGAGATAGACAGGTTAATTTTAATAAACAGATTTATATTTGGGGCTGCTGCTAATTATTAAGTAAATTCTTAGTTTTTATCATTTTTGAGAACCGCTCATTCACACTCAAGAATGAATTTAACCTCTGACTATGAGATCTGCCTTGCAGGAGCAGGGGGGGAGGGTACCACTTCTTAATTATCCATGAAATTTAACAAATTGGATTAACATAATATTATATGGATTTGAGCAGACTAGATTGATACAACTGACTACAATAACAAAATAAAAGGTTTCTATAATCTTTCTAAAATAATACATTTTTTTTTATTTGGAAAGGTATCCAGTACTATATTATAACAACTTTTATACCAGACTTGTAATGAAGCAGTAGTAATTTGAATAAAAACAAATGTTAACTTAAATTGACAGAAAAAACTGCAATGTTTCTTCTTGCCTAATAAAATAGGTACTTAATAGAATAAAATATTAAAACATACTTCGTGCATTTGAACTAAATTTCTATTTTAAAAAAATGAAATTTCTAGATTAGAACTAAAAGTAAAATGTAATTTGTTTAAGTTCTTTCTGTAAATTTAAAATGCGCAAAAAACATATATTACATTCCTCACAGGTTTAAGGATCCCTTGTAGTCATCTCCAAATAGATGTAATGCCCCAACATATAGTGATATCTACATTACCTTGGTAAATAAAAATGTTTTAAATTCAGTAATGTACAATGAATATACATTCATGTTAATTTTTTATGCATTTCTACATGTGAATTAATAAATATGCAGCTTTGATTTTACTAAATGAATTTTAGTTTAAAATTATCTAAATATGAAAACTTAATTTTTATGACTATTTTTTGGTAAGTCTATACAAGGCTGTCAAAATTGATATACACAACACCTCTCCTCACTTTTCCTAGTATGATCGTTTTTCAAATTGTGTAATTCTTATTGGCAACCTATACTTTTTATCATTTAAGTCCTTTTAGACTTCCAATAAAAGAAAGAAAAAGGAGGGAGAGAGAGAGAAAAGATAGGTGATAATAAGGATTTCTCATCATTCTTGACCTATAAACTTTAATTTTTAATAAAAATTCATTATCAAGATATATCAGAAAAAAATATATCTTGATATCAAGCTTTTAACCAACTTTGATGAACATATTAACATTAATTGTTTTATATGTTGAATTTATTGATAGTGACACTCAACTTTTTGCTACAGCATTCATACAATTCATCATTCTGAAATGGTTTCATATACTATTATATAAAGATTTGGATAGAATAAAATTTATTTGAGTTACTAATAAAATTGACATAAAAGAGGTCTTTAAACTGTTTAATAGTTACATTTTCTTTTTTACACTACATATAATACTTGTACAGATAATTATTATATATCTGGTATTAAATTTCAACTATAAAATTGTATTTTGGTAGTGAAGTTAGTATATGAATTGAATAAAACAAACAATTTCATTTATGTATTTTTAATGATAATCATCTTTTACAATTCATCATAGCTTTTCAGAGTCATGAACAATACTCATTGCTTTACTGTCTGATTTACGGAAATAAAATATAATTCATTTCTAATTTTGATAGAACAACTTCACATGCTGATTCATGTTATATAACAATACAAAATGACATCAATACCTTCATCAAAATGATAACAACAATTATGAAAAGAAATGAAATATGATGAGAATGAGATCTTTTACTTTTATAAAATGAATGTTTTGATGAAACAACTGAAGATACATGTTTTTCTAATAAAGCTCAAGTAGCCTTATTTTTGGTGTCAGATATTCAATATAAAGAGAACATCTAATAAACATAAAGAAACTGAACAAGCATTATGAAAAGGTAATATGCTTTTATGGTGGACATTGATAAAAAGTTAGATAGTCACTTTTTTTTTTTCTTTCACAAGAAAGTCAACATTCAAGTCTTTTTTAACGCATAAAACATTTCAAGTGGTTTATTGACTTTCCAAAATTTTTCATTCACTTGATCAAGAGTTGTATTTCCATCCAGCAATGAAAACTGACCAGGTGTTACAGCTATGTAGATCATAAATGGCGTTATTTCTGAAGGAGCTTCAGTAGTACCAAGTTCATCTTGTTTATCAAGAGCAAACCTCATAGCCAGATATTTTGACAAATGATCCACTGAAAAACATAGAAGCAATTAGCATGAAAAAATAAATAAAATAAAGAATATAAAAATATCAAAGAATAAATTACAAGAAATCAGAAGAAAAAAAATGGCCATTAGTTTTATAGTCAAGATTATCCATTATTATGATTTTTTTTTGTTTGAGTGTTCTTACTTTTGCTAGTAGAGAAAAAAAGAAACAACATAAAGCTAAAATTCAAACAATAGATAAAATATTAATGAAAAAAGAATGTCACATGGACTCTAAAATTACCATTTTACATATCTTAATAATAATCAATAATAACATTTATTACCTTAATATAGAAACATGGGTAAGCTGTTCTTGTCATCTTTAGAAAAATCATATCTACACAAAATCTAAATTGTTTATGTTCTAAATAATTTCGTTAATAATATGTAATATTGAATATATGTATTTCAAACTTTCCTTTGTTTAAAAGCATACAAATTTAAATGTTAATTATATACTCTAAACTGAAAATAAAATAGGAAATTTTGTAATGCCTACTTGGACTTTTTGCAATAATACAGATGCATCCAAGAAACATTACAACAAAATTACTTATGTACAAATATATATCATCTCACTTTTTATATCTAAATGCAAAATGATAGAATACCTGTGGCATTGGCTGTAGTCTTGATGTATCGTACTTGAGCGTAAGATGGCTCAGCATCATCTCGATCATATGGGTATGGTTTGAAAACAAGTTCTATTTCATTAATTGATGTTTCTGAAGAGCCATCTGCTTCTCCATCATGATTTGTTCCTTCTGTGCTCTCTTCAGCCATATCATTTTCAGCATCATGGTCAACTCCAGAACCAAGTGACTCATTTTCTGAGTGGGTTTTAAGTCTTTTTCGTGGCTGGGATGAATTAGCATCACTAGAGCTCCCGGGAGTCGGTGTTTGGCGAGGAGTAGGTACTGGAGTACTGGTATTTGCAATAGGAGCTGTCATACTATTACTGTTTTCATTCATGGAAGCAGTGTTAGTACTCATATTATTACTCGTGTTAGTAGCACTTGCATTGCTGTTGTTATTGTTATCATTTGGATCTTCTGTTGCATTTTTTCTAACACGCTGAGCTCTATTCAAAGCTTGGATCCTCATGCCTTCTTCAATACTGTGTGCTAATGCGTGGTTGTGTTTCTTATTAAAAGATGCTAGCACTCGTTCTTGAAGTGCTTCATATTCATCACGACTTGGATAGATTTTCGAAATTAACATATCAAAATTAGGATCTGGTCGCAGAGATCTTTTGGAAATCAATTTCTTACGACAAGTTGGGCATTCTTTGTTCCCACTCCGAAGAGCAGTGATTATACAATCTTGGCAAAACCGATGCAAACATTCTTTTGTCGTCATTGTGTTTTTTAACATGTCCAAACAAATGGGGCACATCAACTCACTGTGCAGACTCCTAGGAGATACGGCAATTTCTGTAGTATCTGTAATTACTTCTTGTGGTGTCCGATGCAGTTCGTATAAACTCAGTTCCCATGTTTTATTTGTAGATGTGGTATCCGAACAAGACATCATGAAATTTCCGAATAATCTGTTTTGACTGGCTTTATTCGAGAACCAACAAATAAATTCACTTCGAACTCATTCTTGAAATAGTGTTGCCAGACATTTTCAGTCAAGATATTTTAGAAATTTAATAAATATTTTATAAATAAATTCAGACACACGAAATGAGAAGAAAATATGTTTTAAGAACAATAGTCTCATACCAAACATTTTAATAGACACATTTTTAGCAATTTTTTTAAAACTTGCATTTGAGGGATTTGAAAATTGTTAATATTGATTTATTTAAGTGTATAAGAATATTAAAGGAGTTAAACTATTAAAAATATCGAGTCAATTATTCCGATTAGTATTTTTTAATTACTGATTTGAAAATTTACTTTTGAAATTAGAAGATTAGTTGGCAACGCTTCGTTACCATAGCAACAAATTCGCTCTTTCCAAATCATAATTTGAAAATGGAATCGTTTAAATTCCTGTATCTGGAAGCCTGTGAAAATTTAAATGTTCAGCCTTGTGAAAAAATATTGTCTAGTGTCGAAGAGTAAGTGAAGTGTGTATATATATATATATAATTTTCTTCTTTTTAAAAAAAATTGTTTGCATATGTTTTTGTAGAGAAATACATGTTTCCTAAAATAGTTCAGCATTTTATTCTCGTGTGGTACTTTTAAGCATGGAAAATATGTAATATATGTTTTCTGCTATATATATATTGCTCATTACAGTGAAATATAAATTTCTCCCTTATATGACTGAAAATTATTGCTTATATTTATCTACATACAAATATGTGAATGTGTTTGCATACTAATATGTAATAAATTAGACTAAAAAAACAATCTTACAAATAACAACTTACTTCTGTTAATATTATCACTTTCAATTCTTTCACTAAAGTAAAGTATTTATCAGAAAAATACTTTCACTTTCTTAAATGATATTTCACAATTAAATATGATAGGTTTCAAACACAAAAACAGGTTCTATGACACTGCATATAATAATAACAACTTAAAAAAACATTTTTCTACTACCAAATAATATGATACTGTTAAAAATATAAATTAAATATTTCACTTTGTTTTCTACATTTCTCACAATGTCAAAAAATATACTGACAAAATTCAGAAAAAAAAAAAAACAATATAGAAGACACGAGTTAAAAATGTATATATATATTCTTGCTTTCTGTATTTTAACAAAATAATGAGTTTACTTACATTTTTTTAGGTGAAGATCCTATTCAAATTTTTATTTAATTGCTCACAAAATCAATGAAAGACTAACACTAAACCTAATGGCGATTCGCCAATCAATTGAAATTGTCATTAGAAACTGATCATTTGTAGGCTCATGGTAGCTTTACTGTTAATGTACAAATCACTAAAATTAATTTGAAGAATAAATTGCTCTGCATTTTTTATAGTGCTTAATTTTTATTTTTCTCCTTAACAAAGAAAATGTATTATTAAGCAAAATCATTCAATAGTATGTTGCACATATTGAGATCACTATGTATGCAAGGTTCCAATTATTTTTAAACTTGAATATTGCTTTTTTCATAACTAATACCTATGATATGGCTTACTATTATGATGATAGTCACCTCAAGTCAATTTACCTCAAGAACTTACAATAGAAACTTATTATGACTTTTTAAAAATAGTAAATTGCTATATTTGGTAACCTAATTGTATTGGTATTTGGAAATTTTTCTGTAGTTTCATACAATCTGGCAGAGATTGGCAAAAAGTTTGTACTGTGTTCTTTAGTTTTACCTATAATATATATTTAAAAAATGAAATTTTAATTTAGAAATTATTTATTATAAATTTTGTAACCAATAACTAACTGTAACCAACCTATTGATTCAAAATTATAAAAATTTATTAACCTTTTATCAATGTAGGCTAGTCAATTTACTTATAATCAACAGAATATTAGCTTTATATACTTTACTCGAAAAATGATGTTTTTTAAGGTTCATCAAGGTTACTCAAGTGAAGTCATATATATATATATTACATATATATATATATAATAAAAGTCTTATATATTGGAATTTTCAGGAAAATTTTGTATTTTTAATCAGAAATTTCATTTTTAATATAGAATAATGCTTAAATTTTATGCAATTATAATTTAAAAATGAAGAAATACTTAATTTTCATATATATTTTTAGTGCCGGGCATACAACTTCTCTTACATTGCTGGGAGCTCAATTAGCTGATGAGACTTGTGAAGCTTTCGGACAAGCCTTTATCAAAGATGTTCATGTCAAAGAATTAGATTGTAGTAACTGCATGCTTTCTAATGAGGGTAAATTTTTACTACTTTATATATAAGTGCATTAAAAATACAATTCATAAATAAAAATATAAAATATTTTTGAATCCATTTCACATTTTTTCCCCATTTTTTTTAGCAATTTTTAATGATCTCAACGCTAAAATTTGAAATTTAATTCAG
Organism: Argiope argentata; assembly: GCA_026289955.1. Taxonomy (NCBI): domain Eukaryota; kingdom Metazoa; phylum Arthropoda; class Arachnida; order Araneae; family Araneidae; genus Argiope; species Argiope argentata. The sequence continues at coordinate 269,004 of JAOUZG010027945.1, forward strand.
CTGATTCATGTTATTAGGATGTACATCGATTGATCTGTGGTGCTTTAATTGTGAAATGCTTTTTGGTACTTACATATTAGACTATTGACGCAATGGTTTAGTAACTTAATGACGACAAATTCAAATTTGGTGATAAACTGTCTATGCCAATTAACAAAATGTTGGACAACTGTTAAGGTTTAAACAATTTTTAAAATAAGCAACTCGTTGACGATACCTTCAAATTTAGGGATAAAGATCGACAATCTAATACATAAGTTCCTCCTTTTTTTAAAACCTTATTTACATTAATATATGGCAGTATGCCATTAAATAAGTTGCTATTGAATGTCAAGCACATTGACATTTACTTTTTGGCTATGATATTGCATAATTTGTCTTCCAACTACTTATATAGTGAAAGACAAAATGTGCAATACTTATAACTTCAACTACTTTTTAGAATGAGGTTATTAAAAAAAATTTTTTTTAATCCCTTAAAATTTTCAAAACAATCGAAAATTTTTTTAATCACTTAAAAAGCATTAAAACTTAACCATACTTTAAAAAAAAATTTCTATGAATGTTTGTATTTAAGTCACATGTTTTTAAAAATGTTATTTTCAAAATTTTTCATGTATTTTATTACTGATTATTATGACATTAAATTGTAAGCTGATGATCTGACAAAGCACAGAGTCTATTTATCACAAATCCACAATTTTCTATATAGGCATTGTAGGCAAACAAATGATGAAGCTCCTTCAATGTAAATGTATCAAAAATATTTAATAAAATTTTCTAAAACAGTTTAAAACCAATACATTTATAATAACCTGAAGTATACAAAGTAAATATTAATTTTATTATTGACATTCAATAAAACAAAAAGCATTGATTTTTTTTCTATTAAATATTTTTAATTGGTTAACATATATTTAAAAAAAGTTTACTATTTATTTTCTTATTTTATTCATATGACAATAAAAAAATTAGATAACTAGTTAAATTTTAAATATTTATAATTTTTCAAATATTATATCCCATTCCTTGATAGTATTCAATGAAGTCAATATATTTTATGTTATTTGCTATTTTTAATTAATGATTATGTAAATATCTTAATTTATATATAATTTTCTTTTATGGATTTAAAAGTAAATCTTGCCTATAATTTTACAATAACTTCAAAGTGAATTATTTTATTTAAGAGTATTGTTTTTAGAATTAATGTATAATTTAGTTTGCGTCTGTGCCCCAGCCATAAATTTGGATTATAACTTGTAAAAACATTGTCAATTTTTTGATAATAAATTATATGATATTTTAATTTTTTCTATTAAATTATGCTGGTTGTTTCAATTAAAGTTATAAATAGAATCTTCACATGCTCTGTAATTAATGTCATAAATCTGTCATGTCATCTATAAATAAATACTACTTCAATATATAAATTCTGTTTTTGACTTTTCTACTTTCTTAAAGGCAAATGTTCAAATTTATGAGATGTGTAATAATAGAGATTTTTATTTCAAGTTTTCCTCATCTCTTAATTGTTATTTTACTCATTTAATACAATTAAAATAATGTATTATTTCTTCAGTTATATAGCTTTCAAACTATAGAGAGATACTGTAGAATATTTTTATCATTCTTTTGTTAGCTTGACAGCAGGCGAAGTATATGCCAAATGCATCAATTATAACAAATTTGATTTTCCAAAATTTGTCATTGTTATCAAATTTGCATTGAATGGTTCCATTTAAAATTAAGTGGCATTTCATCCAATATTTGTTTATGATGACATATTCTGTCAATTTATTTAACTCATTTTGCTTCTCCATTAATACAATGGTTTTTAAATAAATCTTAGCTAAAATATAATATAACCAATTTAACTACCCACAGCTAGAACTATGAAAGTATCATATTTTTAAATAAAATTTTAAAAAGAAAATCTTTTTAAGCCTTTGTGTATTAAGCATATTCCTAGGATTAATTACCAAAAATATTGAAAATTATATGTTTAATACAACTATAGATAACAAACCAAAGATGACATGTTAATTGTCACAGATAAAATTTGAATATATTCTCCAGATCTATGTGGTTAAGCAAAAAGTTTGTCAATAATTTTCCAACTTATAATGTAGTTAAGATGTATTGTAATTATTTTTATTTCATATTAATATTAATTAAAATATTTATTTCATATCAGTTTATGAAGTAAGGTAAAAAATAAAAACCAGATTCTGGAATTATTCAAATTTATATATAAAAAATATAGGTTTATTTTATTAAAGCTGTGAATAAATGATTATTTTTTTAATTAAAAATGACTGTTTTGTTTAATCTGCAGTTTTATGATAAATAAGGGACTGTATTGCTCTGTAAATAACAGATATACACTTGAACTGAAATACTGAAGTAATTTTAGCAGTTAAACTAATTATTAATATACATATTACAGATATAATTGACAGAATAAGTGACAGTTTATTGGCATTCTGAGGTGACAACTTCAGAAATATTTTAATATTTTATCATTGTTCACCTGATAAATGATGATTCTGTGCAATTATTTTATTAAAAAAATCACAAAATATTTATATTTAATAGGTTTAACAAATATTTTATCAGGATTAGAGAAAAACAGGTTTTTGCTATCTTTAAATTTAAAAGTAAGTACAATATTTTCTGAAAAATTAAAGAAATTGATTAGTATAAGAATTGCCCAAATGACTCAGTTATATCTTAATTATATTTCTTTATTTAATAATAGGGCAATAATATCAGAAGTTCTGGGACTGAAATCTTAGGAAAATTTTTACGTCATAATAATCACTTACAAAAGTAAGAAATATATTATAATCATTTTTATGCTTTTTTAATCTATGGGTACTTTACCTTTAGCCAGATGACAGCAAAAAAAATCACGAAAAACATTCTTTGGGGAATTTTTGCCTTAAAATCACTGTAAGCTAACGGAAAAGTATCAATCTATGATAAGATTTATTTTTATTAATTTTTGCAATAAAAAAAAGATTTGCAAAATTTAATTTGAATTTTATCTCAAAGTTTCCTAAATTTATATTATATGGATTTTAAAGGCCAATTTTTTAACAATATTTTTATATAGATTAGATATTAAAAATTATGAAAAAATAATGAAAACTCTTAGTTTAATTTTAAAATTTAATATTATTAATTTGAAAAGAATTAAGAAATCTTAATTCTTTTTCCCCAAGTATTGTTTAAAAAATGAGTTATAAAACAAAATATATTTAAACTTTTTGTAATAATATACATTTAAGGATCAATTGTAAAACTGTCGATTTTTGATGAACAAAATCTATAGAATCTCAAAGTAAGGTTGACAAAATCTGTAGAATCTCATTGTGAGATTAACAAAATCTGAACAAATAGAAGACAAAGATATGCATAAAAAGTGAAAGAAAAAAAATTACTTTAAAACATTCTAGTGTATAAACGAAGATAGTTAATTATGAATTATAAAAGTTCTTGTTTTTAGTTTTGATTTACTATATTTTGATGAACATTTGGTATATTATCATAAATTATACACTTTTATGTATTTAAGGCACTTAAATATTAATACGTAATTGCCTAATATTGTTAACTTTTTATATTGAAATATCAATAGAAACATGAAGCCAAATAACCTTATGTAAGGCACCAAAATTCTTGCATCTTTCATATGCCTATGTTAAGTTTTAATGACTTTTTTTTTAAAAAAAAGTTCGATTTTCCAATGTGATTTAAATATAATTATTTGCTTATATTCAGAATATCCCTCCAAAATTTCAGACCCTTTCCATGCCTTCCAAAATTTCAGAATTCTGAAAATGAAATTTTTTTGAAGTTGTAGTTAAAGTGAAAACAAATTGAAAATTTGAACTTTCTAAATAATAAGCATTATTGTCTTTAAATGAATTTGTTAACATATGCAAAATGTTTTAAATAGTTTTGTCAGAACAAGCAAATGGTCTATAATTTGGTTATTCAGCTGTTATTTTCTTTCATATATTCAACTCTAATAATTGAAGATATAAAGATATTTTTATATTTAGTATGTACTTTTATTTTCAATTAAGATAAATACTTATTTGGTATTTTATCATTAGAATATTTTATGAACTGAATTTGAAAATTAATATTCAACACTTTGGTCATACGAGGACTCAGTTTTTAAACCTATATCATAACGTTAAATAATCTCTATCACTACTAATAAAAAAGAATGTATGCATGGATTCACAGGCCAAACTGTTTTGCTTAAAGTTATCAACACATATATGCTTTGAAGAGTGAAGAATTTTTGATTATAATTATAATCAGTTAAAAATTAATCTAAATATTGGTTTTTTTTCTATGGTAGCTTTTAAAAAATTTATTGCATGAAAAATAATTTTACCACATTTTTAAAAAAATAAAAAAATGGCATTTTTAATTATACCAATTTAATAGTCATGTGAATTTTTTTAAATTTTAGCCATTAAAAATTTTTTTGTGCTTGATTTTTAATAATATTGTTGCTTTGAAATTCAAACTGTTTCCATTAAATATTTAATCATTTACTTTTCTTTCACTATTTAAAATTAGAGAAGAAAATTTTTGTTTCATATCTGTGTAATTTATAAGAGAGGGGAAAAAAAGCAAACAGTTTTTTAAATTTTAGTATTTAACTTAAGTATTAGTATTTAGACAAACATAAGTTCAGAGTTTCCAATTGAATCCAGTGTGACTTTAAAAGAGGGGTAAAAAAAATCAACATTTGCCTCTTAAATACAAATAGATTGGGATAACATGTTGTATAAATATATTTTACTATACTTTTAATGTTTCATACGATAAATAGGTGGTAAAAAGAATTCATTATTATTATTCTTTTAGCTTGTTTCTAGAATGGAATGGACTTGGAATTTTTCCTGAAAAATTTGCTATCTTTTGTGAAGGACTTAGTATAAACAGTTCTTTGAAAGTAGGTATTTTTTAAAACTTAAATTTAGCTGTGTGCATTTGAAATGCTATGAAATTTAATATTTGTTCGAATATGTAAAATATGTTTTGTTATTTTAAATGCTTTTTTTCTGGCCGAGAATTATCTTTATAAAGGATATAATTGCATTTATTCATGAATGTTATTGAATGGAAATGATGAATAACCTTCTTAAAATACACTAAAATACAATTTCATCATTGATATTTGATAAAAGCTTGAATCATTGATTTTTGATGATAATTTTTTTAATAAGTTATCCCTTTACAGGTATTAGATTTGAGAAACAACCAGCTTAATCATGTTTGTGCTCAAGCAATATCTAATGCATTAGTGAGAAATTCCTCATTGCAGAAACTTGGTATGACTTATTAAAGTTTATATTGTTGTAATTCAATAATTATAAGCAAGAGGAAATAATGGCAAATGTGTTTAGTTTGTAAGCTTTTAATATAAAATTTAAGGGTATATTTTGAAAATTTTAAAGTGAATGATGATCATTAAAGTGAAAATGAGTTGAACCTTGGTTGAAATAAAAATAATAAATTCTTTGAAAAATATACTCTTAATTCAATAATGAGGAAATTTAAAGATGAAATGTTTTTAGAATTAATTGTATCTTTGTTTATTTGCTGCAATGTTTATAATTGTGAATATTTTTTGTGGGAAAAATAATTTCTTTTTCTCCTATATAGTGAAAACTTGATACATTATAACGTATTTGAAGTTTGGTGAATGTTTTAAATAAACAACTTAATAATAGGTCTCCCCCTTTTTTTGAAAGAATCAAAAGTTTACTTGATTAAAATACTTTAACAACCTGCATAATTTGGTAAATTTCTACCATTTCCAGATATTAATATGAAAAATTGTATTTTATTTTTATTATTTAGAGGTAATTTGCGATTAGAGAATAAATTTCGTCTATTTCATGTAAATAAGTATACTATAACTCGAAAATCGCCACAAGATATCGTCAATAACAGTAGAGGATTTTCTACTAGTCTCTGCTTAGAGACGTTAAATTGAGGATGGAGACAAGCAAGTAAATTTAAAAAATGTTGTTTTCTTAGATCCAATTGCATAAATTTGTGAAAAAAAAATTATGAGTTATAAATTATTAAAGCCACAACGTGTGTTAATATTACACTAGTGAGAGTACTCTCTTTGAATAATTTTTGTTTTCTCTATAATGAAAATGTTATTCTCCTCTCTACCCTTCACATAGGTATGTGATTTTTCCTAGGTCCACTTTGGGAGCAGACTTGTATGTATTCAGTGTTTTATTTTTAGAGCACTGCACTAGATAGTTTTATACTTTATATGCAGTTAAAGGAGAGGAAAAATAGTGTGCATTTTGGATATCTTTTTTTCTTTTTGACAGATTGAAAACAAATTCATCGTGGAACTACAATTTTAATAAAAAAAAAAGCTTATGTCCGAAATTTCATTTATTTAAACTTATATGTTGTAAAAGTCTCTTGTTTACAACCATGTGAAAGTACAGATGGATAGACAGTCAAAATTTTGAAGTATTTGATTCAAAACTCAATATAAATCTATATTTCAGATATTGTCTGTGTACCAAATTCTATACATTTAGTCCTTTGCATTTTTAATTAGTGTTTGCCTGTATTCAGACAGACATATAGACAGATTTCCTGGAATAGATTTAAGTCAAAGTTTGGTAGGAATTTACGAATTACGATAAAAAAGTTAATTAGTTGTAAAATTAAAATATGATTAATTATTCGCTTAACTGGTTATGTATTATTCCACACCACAGATCCTGTCTGAATAATAATCTTTAAAATAATATTTGTTTAAAATTTAGTATTTCTTTACAATATATCATAATAACTAAATGCTTTTATTTGTCTAATAGATTAGGAATTCTAATAAGTAATTGATAATTTTTCAAAATTTTTGTTATTTTAGTAAATTTTTTTATCATATGCATAGTTAAAAATAATACACATTTTTTTAAAATTATTCAATGAAAACAATTAAAAAAGATAAAACATTAATGTAATGATTGAGTTAAAAATTTGTTAATGTCTGAAAGTAAATCCTTTATTTAAAGTGGAGTCTCATAAAGTTTAAATTTAAACCAATGTAAAGGTAAGAAAAATTTTCATTCATATTTATATGATTAATAATCTGCTACGTATTCATTTTTTTAAAGATTTACGTTGGAACAATGTTGGTTTGATAGGAGGCCGTTCTATATTAAAATCTTTGTCAAGAAATAAAACTATTATTTCACTTGATATCGCCGGAAATGATTTACCATCAGATTTATTAGAAGCAATTGGTGAGTTCTGCTTATATGTTCATACTCACTGTATTATTGAACGTTGTTAATAAAACTAGATGGATGATGTTCATTTACATCATCATAATTCAATAAAATGTTATCCAATAATAAAAAATATTTGCTTATTTTTGTTCGAATTCCAAAATAACATTATCTCTGTATATATATATAAAAATTGCATTATTAATTAAACTAGGAAAAGTGGTTCGTATAAAACTTCCAACATAATTATGGAAAAATATAAGTCATACATAATTGAAGATCTTTTCTCGTTATATCTATATAAATAAATTAATCCCAAATGCGTTGCTAAGCACAAAACTGAAGAACGGCTGGGCCAATTCGGCTACTTTTTTTAACATTTTTGTTAAGAGATGATGAAGGTTCTTATGGAGAGAAAAAACTGCGTAGAAAATAGTTAAAATGGCACTTTTCTTACTTTTCCGTCAAAAATCTTCATTTTCTCCCGCCCCCACTAAATGAGTAAGTTTGTAGAAAGTAATTAATTTTGGTTTGTTGAGAAAGAAATACGCGAGGTCAGTTGGTTTTCATTTATATATTCTTAAAAGGCAGGAAGTTTAAAAAGAAAGAAAACAATTGCTTTTATGCAGCTTATACTGATTTAAAACTTATTTTTCCAAATGGATGTGAATATCATTTTGTTAGCATAGAAAATGGGGCAATAAAAATATTTTATATGCACAAGCATTGTGAAATTAAACGCATTAGAAATATGGGCTTTCTCTTTCTTTCTTTTTCATTTAATGAGACTGAGCCACAATAATAAATGATAAAAAAAATCTTCTAACTACAATGCTAATGATAAAATATTTAAAACCAGTTCATAGCTGAACCATTTTGCAGTTGCACTGTTTTTAAACATATTAAATATTTCTGAATATATTTCCATTTTATTTACAGGACAAAAATCAATTATTTGGGGGAATTCTCATAATCTCTTAATAAGTGGAAGAGTTCACAAATAGAACAATTTTATTTTTATTAATTGATCTTAACAGATCAATAATTTCTTTTCTTGGGAAAGAATTCAATAAATATTCTAAAGAAACATCCTGTAAAATAAACAAAATCTACTATTTGTAGTAATAATAACGGCTTGAAACTAAATTTTATAGTATCAAAAAGACAAAGCTTATGTTTACTTCCAATTCTGCCATTCATTTCACTACTCATATATCATAGAAAGCTTCTATAAATAAAATGCCTTAAATTGCATCACATATCCTCTTTGAAGATACTTGGGAAGAAAAAAAGTATTGATAAAAAATATTGATTGATAGAAAAAAGTATTGAAGAAAAGTGTATTGATAAAATATTTTTTATCCCCCCCCCCAAAAAAAAGTTTTTCTTAAAGTTAAAAAAAAGTATGTTTGTTTTCAATAAATATAGTTTTTTTCTTCTTTCAATTCAAATATTTATGTATGTTATAAATATTTGTATTGTAAGTTATAAATAATTATATTATACTTATTATGTATGTTATAAATAATTTGTGAAATGCTCCTATTGATTTCAAAGAGAATATTTCCTATATTAAATTTTATGACTAGATTTCACAGTAACAAAGTTCAACTGTATAGTTGTTATGCTATTGTTTTTCAGAAATAGCTACTGCAGCATCTGCCCAAAGGTATATAACAAATAATGAATACATTGCTAGATCCCAATTTCTAGCTTCAAAATTACAAAAAAAGGAAGAAGAAAGAAACACAGAGGTTTGAATGTATGCATTCTTTTTTTATTGAAAGCCCTTTTCTTTCTTAACATTATTTATTAGCTAAATCTATTGCTATAGGTGAAATCATTAATGGAACAGCTTGAGAAGATGGATAAAGATGCATTAATGCAGGAAAGGCTAGTAGTTGTTTTATTTAGATACTTTAATTTTTTAAATTTAATTAGGCTTGTTGTTGATATATTTTATGTTTCTCGTGATATATATTTTGCTTATACATATAAATTGTCTCACATATTAATGACTTCTTAATGAATATTCCTAATATTTACTCGATAAAAATAAACTAAAAGGTAATTTAGAAATTAATTAAATTTTATACATATATAAATATTTCGGACAGACTAGTAAAAGTTATAATTTGTGTGTGATTAGTTTGATGATAATTTTTTTTTTTCATTTATGGTAGTTAACATTCATTTCCTTTTATTGGAATTTCTCTTAATATTCATATCAATCCTTTCACACATAGAGACTAAAGATATCACCAGAAAAAATATATAGATATCCATTTTTTACTAACAAAATACATTTTTTCTATAGTTTTCAGTTGTTTTAATGTCAATATCTATGTTTTCCTTTCTGAAGATACACAGCAGTATTTTTATATATTATATTTATAATTCTGGAAATATGTGAATGTAATGTTGGTACAGAGGATTTTAAGGATTAAAATGAAAAGAGAAAATATTATAGAATTTTGTTTTCTGAAATTGATGGGGGGGGGGGAGGAATGTAAATTTTACTAAGTAATAGTAGAAGAAAAAGTATCTTTAACTCAGAATAAAAACCATGAAATATTCAATGTCTGTCTCAAACATAGAACTTATGCTAGGAAATTTTTGTTATATTATTTTGTTGATTAAAAATATCCAAGTAAGTTTGATGCAATTCCAGACAAGATATTATATGTCTTTAGTTGAACCAAATTTTAAAAAGTCAGGTTCAGGAAGCATTTAAATTATTATTATTGATCATGGCAAATGATCATAATTTTTTAAAATCTTATTATGAAAATATTTCAGTTCTGTTTTCGTTGTTAGAAGATGAAACCTAATACTGTTATGAAAAAATAAAATTTAGAGTTATAAGATCAAAAATAAATCTAACAAATATTATTCATCTGGACTTATCTGAACTTTTAATATTACTTATAAATGCCTCTTTGCAGTAAGAAATGATTGGTATGACAGTAAAGGTGCTTCAAATAAATAAATCAAAAAAACCTAATCAAGTGTTAGGAGAGGAAATAAAGGTTAAGAACCGCTGATCTTATATGGAAGATGAATTAATTTATGTTAATTTTTAATTAAATAGTTGAAAAAATACTTTGTTATCAAGATTGTTTATATTTTTAGGGATAAAAAGTTGAAAGGCATATAAAAAGGGACATTAAAAACATCACAAAAGAACAAATTATATTTTCTCAGGTCTTCTAAAGACCTCAAAATAATCCTGTTAAAATTACTTGAAAACTTACATTCAAATAAACTTGACAGAAATTAAATTAAGTTAAATTTGTTATTTTTCAGCAACAGGGGGGGAGGGACTTTAAGAATTGTAAAATTTTCTTTTATATTATTGCTTCTCAGTTGTCCTAATTGGTTACAACTTCTCTCTTGTAGAGGTAGTAAAGATATAGAAAAGTTGATTTGTATGTAAAAAAAATTGCAAAAGATTAAAAAAAATCATTATAATTCATTAAACAAGAAAACTAATTAAATACTAAACAAGAAAAAAATTAAGCCTGATGTTATGTTAGATTCATTTCTCAAAGCTTTATTTAGAATGATTCTTTTATTTCAATGCATTTCTTTTTTAAGTGTATTCTTTTTTATGCAATTAAACATCTGTTCGTAATTTAGAATAGGTTTATACTTTGATTCTGAAACTACACTATGGGTTATTTAATTGATTTAGTCTAATATGTTATAATTGATAATAATAAAAGTTAAATTAGAAGCAAAGTAAGTGAAATTGTTGCTATGAAACTGAAATGAAAAATATAGAATCCTGTATTTATATTAGATGTTTAGAATAAATCCTCCCACTTAGATATTTTGAAGTCAATTTGTAGTTATATTTATTAATCAATGCCATATTTGTTTACAAAATAATTTAATTTTTGAATTAATGACATTAATTATTTTGAAAAACTATATATTTTAAAATTTTTAATAGGTTATATGCAGAGAAACTTATCCAAGTTGAAGAAACTTTAGTTGCAAAAGATAAGATGTGTGAAAATTTAACTGCTAGGTTAGTTTGTTTCAAAATTTTATATTGTATTTCATTTAACTGCTTTATAATATTCATAGTTAGATTTTTTTCAAAGCATTAGTTTGCAAATAATCCAATCTTCTGATTGAAATAATCATTAAAGCAATTTTATTTTTGTAGTTTGTACTTAAAAAAAATATTGATATCATTTCTTTTTAGTAAGATGTAAATTTGATCCTTCTTTTACATTATATGAATACATTTTAATCGTGATTAATTTTTAATTTCCAAAGTATCGGAGATATGCAGAATATATGCATGTGTTCTTAAATAAAGGAACAACAACATTTCATTTGGAAAAAAAAAGTGCAACTATTTTGAGCAGTTTTATGTTATTGAAGACATAGATACAAAATACAAATAATCCTGAAGCATAAAATATGATGTGAAAAATATATAGAAATAATACAGAAGGTGATAGAGAGAACTAGCCACAGAAATGAAGTCATAAGAGTTTAGATAATTTCTTTATAACACTTTAGTAAGGTACATGTCTATTTCTCACTGTAATGTGTATGTAGCATGAACTGCACATCACTGGAACAGATTATTCTGCAAAATTTAAGATAAATTCTGCAGTTCTTATTAAAGGGTCATAATAAGATCTATTTTATTAAGTTTTGGTTTAGTAGGAAAATTCACATATCTCTCAATGCATCTCATATATATTTTATGTGATTATGATCAGGTAAACATGCAGATTAATCCATATGATATAAACTTTTATTTCAATCATTAAGACATCCTGTATGATTATATGAGTCTATAATTTATGGAAGTGGGAAAATAAATAACACCCCCTAGGTGTCATTACCAGGAGGACAAAAGTGTTAAAGAAATTGAAATTTTTTTAACTGGGAAAACATTATAAAGCTTAATACATAATTTAAAATTGCATGTTCAAATTTTTAATGTAAGATATTTGGAATTTTAAGTTTATGTAGTTAGCCTATTAAGTGAGTTTATGTGTTTTTGTAATATTTTCTGAAGTTGTCTTTAAAAACCTCGAAATATCACTTAACATTTTGATGAATTAAAACTAATTCAGATATCAAAAATCCGCTTTAAAATGTACATTTCCATCCAAAAGTATATTTACATTATTCCAAAAGTATATTTGGTAATATCAACTTCAGCAATATGAATATCAATGCACTTATGGACAGTCAGACAAGAGACACATTTCCACTTTTAGTGTTAATAGATATTACTGTATAATGAGCATTAAATGCAGATGTCTTTTTCATCTAAAAGGCACCCTAAGGATATACCAGAAAAATGTTTTTAATGAAAGCTTGATATATCAATTTTATTCTCAAGAAATATTTGCAGTTTTTTGTAGTTTAAATTATTCATATAAAATTCATTTAGAAAATGTAAGATTTTGATAAGTTAAAGAAATATGAAATCCATGTGCATTCCATTGATCTTGTCAGGATCAGAATCAACCTGCTGAAGGCCACTACTACTGATGTTCTTGAAAAGCACCTTCTGAAATAATTACATAAAATGTACACTTTGATTTGTCAGCCGTTATATTTTAAAATACAATTTCAAATGCTTTTACATATTTTTAACTATGCTTATGTTAATAATCACCATTATAACTTATTTTATTTGTTTTTATAAAGAGTTTAAATTATCAGTTTTAATAATCATGATGTATTGACTAGTTTCTAGACTATACTAGTTCTTTTCTTTTTTTTAAAAAAAAGTAAGATGGGAGCAACATACCATCTTGGCATTAATTTTTTTTGGAGGTGTAGGATATGTGAATTATAGTTTAAAAGATTAAGATGGAGCTGGGGTACTGGTTTGGTATTTGTTCTGATTACCATTTTTTGTAGGTATGTCTCTGAATAATATACGATAATATTGTAGTGGTATAGTACAATTTCTAACAGTAAAATAGTTGCATATATGAGGTTGCACATTATCCTGATTTATATATATATATATATGAAATACATATGAAAAACATATGAAACATATGAAAATACATATGAAAAACTAATAAAGATTTGTAGGACTATTTTTGAAGAATTTTTAAATGAAAATATCATAACTAAAAATAACTGGCGAGAACTATGTAAATTCAATATAACCGAAAATTACATTTTTAATGGTATCAATTCTATTAGCAAATTAAGGGTATTCCTATGGGAACTGCATTTTCAAGTGCATTAGCCAACATTTTTCTACATCACTACGAGAAAAAAATTATAAAACAAAATTTAATTAAAGGAAGGAGATATCTAGACGATTTAATTTTGATTAACTTAGAAAATACGAATATCATAACTAATTGTTATCCCAATGAGTTAAATCTTAACAATATAAATGAAATAAAAACGGAGGCCAATTACCTGGATCTAAAAATTAAAATTACTAAAAATAAAACACTAGTTGGGATATATCATAAAAGAGATGACTTTAACTAAAATAATTAAACTATGCAATTACAACTCTTACTTGAACTCAAACACTTTTAAAAACCTAATTTTTGTGTAATGCAATAGGATAAAAAATATCTGTAATAACAAAATTGACTACATAGAAGCAACTAATAGTCTTATAAAAAACTTATATAATAATGAGTTCCCTAAAAACTATTGCAACATCGAAATTATAATAAAGGAAGGGCTGGCTCACTTTTAAACAATCAGCACATAGAATTTACCCTTAATTAATGCTAAAACAAAAACAAATTATAAAGAAAATTTCGCATTTCTTGAGAATCCCCATTGCACTATACATCTTAGACTACCACCCAAAACTACATCTACCAAATTTAATAAACTGTCAAGAATTTACAAAAATTAAAAAATGCTTCTAACTAACTTTTTGTAAATTAAAATTTTCCCTAATTTGGTCAAAATGTCCATAATATTTTAAACACGATTAGAACGGATAATAATTAGACTTAAAATAGCAAATCTTTCATTGATGCTCTCCTCACTAATCCACAGACCCGACCATTTTGAATTAAAAGAACTAGCATTGGTCCACTTTTTTTACGTAGTCATCTTTACTTAAACAGGTTTTTTTTTCCTACTCACTTTCATTCGGAACTTAGTACTTTGCTGAATTGTGTCGTTCTCATTAGGTGTCTTCAAAATGAAAGCACCTTTGTGAGAAATTTCGTTAGTTTTATACAGCTAATGGTATGTGTTTGGATTTCCTATTTCTATTATCTGTTCATTTTTTGGTGTTTGTTGATTTTTTACTTGGTGCTATTATTAAGTTTTTTTTAATGGTTTTTCTCTGTATTTCGATAAATTTGATGCTTCTCTTAAACTTTGGATTGGAAATTTTTCGGGAAACCGGTAGATTTGCTTTTTTGAACTATGGTCAAATCTGTTGACAGAAAAAAATTCCCTATTTTTGGAATCCCTGCGTAAGGATGACCTTTGAGAAAGTCTTCAGGCCGGATTACCTTTTCTTTACTTTCGTTTCGGTTTTGTTCTCTTTCATTTAAAATTTGATTTCTGTTTCAATTTATTTAGGTTGCTTTGGTCTCTCTCTCTCTGTATATATATATATATATATATATATATATATATATATATATATATATACAGAACTGGGTAGGACAAAATGCCCATTCAATTCCATTTGGATCAGTGTCTAGGATATTGATCAAGAAAAGAAGTAACGTTTTAAGAAAAAAAACAGTTAATTTATTTACAGTAAACGAAATTGACAGGATATTAACAATTAAGACAGGCAAAGTTAGTTACATTAAAGTTGGAAGTTAAAATACTTAGTTGGAAACATAGAGCAAAGCTTTAAAAAAGTCTACACATTTCAACACTAATTTCTGCCAAAGTAAGATTATTAAACGCTCATTGTTACTGGAGACAAAGAACCCTTTTCTCACGAGGGAGTTAGCATCGAATGCCAATAGTTTGCTTTTTACTAAAACTTGTGGTCATGTGACCTAGCACTTTCTATTAGTAAAACCCATGGTGCCATATATTACAATGCAATAAAACTAAATTGAAATCTGGGAGCATTCGGTATAATAGTGGAATCGTATTAGCCGCTAATTAAATCTTTCTTTCTCTCTCTCTCTCTCTCTCTCTATATATATATATATATATATGCGTATATGAAATATAATAACAGAATAAATATTTTTTTTCTTATTTCATATTTAGAATGTATTCATTTATTGATCGATCAACATTTTATTAGTAATATTTTCCTTTTTTTTCTCTCTTCAGAATTCGAGAATTAGAGACTGAATTGCATTCCTTATCAGAAAAGAATAATCAGCTTGCTCTCACAGTTAATGCGAATGAAATTCTGTATAAGGAGTCAGTAGAGACAATTAAATCATCTTTAAGCAAAGAATTAAAGGTATGATTTAAACAAAATCAACTATGCATTATGCTTTCATTCATTTAATAAAAGAATTTTTCAATTCAAAGTATTCATATTATTTACTAGTCATTATTTAATTGATAAATGTCAATTGCATAATATTATTTTTGACGATTTAATTTCAATTTTGACAAGAACAATAAATATTTTAATAAATATCCAGTGATTAATCTTATATCATTGAAACAGGAAATCTTATATTTAAAAAAAATATCAAACCAAATTATTTCTTTTTCTGAATAATGCAAACTGGGATACCTGCTTATTAACTATTTACCACTAGTAAACTTTAATGTTGACTGCATGCCACTCATAAGCAATAGTTATAAAAGTATATTAGTGCATGGTTTTTAGTAATTTTTTTGATCATTAATTGCTGGTATGCTATTAATACACAAATACTTGAAGCAGATATTTTACTATTTCCTCAAAATTAGTTCAAGTATGGACTAATTTTGTCAAACTTCTGCAAGCACAAATTGTTGCAGGACATTTCCAATATTTTGCCAAATAAAAAAAATTTAGTCAACTTTGTAGGTGAAGCTGCTATTCTTTTTTCAAGTTTGGATATGAACTATTGAAAGCCTTTATGCTTATTTATGCTATTTGGGTAGCAGAAAATATTATCTATTAAATAAGAAGGAAATGATGATATATTCAAAGAATTTCCAACAAACTGTGACAGACAGAAGAAGAGAGTATTTTAGATTAAAAAAAATATATCCTCGAGAAATTGAAAGATTCTTCTTGTTACTTAGTTTTGAATATGAATGCAATAAGAAAAAACAATAAATATTTATGTACGATTCCTTGTTCAGAGATTTAACCCTTTAAACTGGGATGATGGCACTCATTCACTATTAAAGATGGTGCATCATTTAAACATTTTATTAATTTAATTTTGATTGTTAAAAATATATGAGTAGGAAGAAGATGCAGTTTAATTCAACAGGAAAATTCAATTTAAAACAATTATATGCAGGTATATTCATATTTTGGTGCAATAAACAAACTTTTGCATTAGGTGAATAATTATGCATCTAATTACTTTTTCTATTGCCATGGTTTAAACAAGATTACTTGGGGGGATTAAATAAATAAATAACTGTTATGCATTCTCTTTAACAAGTTAAAAAAATTAATCATATACATAGACAGTTATCAACAATAGTTCATTTATGATTAGCAGAAAAATCTTTCATGCATCCAGTGATAATGAAACATTGTCGCATTTGTTTATCTTTTCCTTGAGATTATAGTCACTTTGACATTTTTGAGAAGAAAAAAGGCTAATGACAACTAAGTTACATTAAAAAGTCATTACAGAAGTGTGCTATGAAATTGTTTGAATTTATTTACAGGACAAGGAAAAGATTGAAAGAGAACTCCTTGAGAAAATTGGAACCCTTAGAGAAGAAAATTTATTTTTGAAACAACAGGTATGCAATATTTTATTATCTATTAGCTGCATAATTACTACATTACCTACAACATCTGTGCATATAGTGTATATATTTTGTATAGATACAAGATCTTAAGATTTCACAAACTCACTCATCTGAACAAATGATGAAATTTCAAGAAAACATAGTGAAATTAGAAACTACATTAAAACAAGAACAAGAATTATTTAAAAGTAAGATGATATACTGCATTTTTTGAAATAAAATTATAGCTGATAATGATATATATAATTTCTAATATAAAAAATGGTATTATTTTTTTTTCATAAAATAATTTATTGTTAGATAAAATAGCCCATCTGATTGAGAGGCATGCAGAAATCAACAAAGAAAATGAAGAACTACATCGCAATGAAGTAAGTGACATTTTCCATTTCAGGATTTATAATTCATTGTCTTATATAAAAAGTTTCTTTTAATTTTTTAAATAATATTATTGTTTTAATTAAATACCATTATGACTTGACAATTATTTAGTTTTGCATTCTTATTAAGATTTCAGATACATTAAAATTAACAAAAAAGTAATATTTTTAACATTATAATTGTAAAATTATACAATCTAAAACACACATACTTGAAAAGAATATATTTGTAAGATTCAGCCATTCACTTTAGTACTGGAAACATGAAATTTTACATAATTTTAAATGCCATCACTGATCAGTTATTTATCCTCATATTCATAATAATAATTTAAACAGATAAACTAACTTTGATTATCTATGTCTAATCACAAAAAAATTAATATTTTAATTTAGGTCTGCAGAACTATGGCTTTTTAAAAATTAGTTTATGTTAATAATTTATAAAATTAATTGTTAAAGTGCCCAATTGTTGATGCAAGAAGTTTTGCTAAGACAAAATCTAAAAAAAGTACTTGGCAATTAGCAATATTATTGTATGAGAGAAAATAATTCTGACTTTTGTCCTTCAAAATTTTTCTTGAAGACTAATTATTTTGTAATGTTTAGAAAACAGTAAAAACTTTTGAACTTGATTTGACATTGTGCATTAAATTTTTTTTATGGATTGTTATTTTGTTTTAAAATGTGACATATTTGCTTCTAAAACTGCTAGAATTCTACTTCTCCTTTTAAAATAGTAGTTTAAAAATTAAAATTTATTTCCTTTGTCTTTGTTTTCATAACAAATAATAAATATTTTGGATTCTTTTCAGTATGTATCAAAATTATATTCTTGTTACAAAAGTATATTGTTATATTCTTGTTATTTCTGATGATTTCTGTTTCTATTATTGGTTTAATAAGCTTATTATTGTTATGGAGAATGACAAGCATTAAAAGAAATTCTATTTATTTTCAGATTTTAAGAATAAGAGAAGATTTCTCTGATCATGAAAAAATTTTTAAGCAGAAAATATCACTATTAGAATCCAGAAAAAATGAACTGGAAGAGGTTGCACTATTTAATATAATTACTGCTATGTTTTTGTCATGTGAAACTTAAATATAACAAGATTTCTCTGATTAATTTTAAGATAATGTAGACAATAATCTTAATAGAAAGATTATTGTCCACAAAATTGAATATGAGAAATGAAATGGAAATAACCATTTAAAGAACCAAAGGTTTCTTTTCTCTTCTAGTATATATATTTAATTTCATGTTCATAGTTTTTTAAAATTTCAATAGCTTTATTTTATCAATTTGATGAACAAATCGATAAAATAAAGCTTTGAAATGATTTAATCATATTTTTAAAAAAATATGATTAAAGAATTTTATTGACATTCATAATAAGAAAATATATTTGAAAAATTGCATTTTTCTGAGGTTTATTTATATTGAATACCTAGTTAAGTAACACCAATCTTCCTTTAAATATGCACACTTATATGTATAAAGCAGGGATGGGTTGTTGCAAGGGGAAAATTGATTTCAAAATTATTTGATATAAATATTTAGTTTAAAGAATGCTTTTCAATATTTTGTACATGCATCTACAACTCAAATTAATCCCCCTCAACAGCTAAAATTGTTAGAATTCCACTTTCACTTTTTAAAAACAAGGACATTAAGTTTCTGGCATATTAATTATTTAATATGTTTACCATGTTCTATTTCTAATGACTATTTACTTTATCAGAAATAATAAATAATAATAATTACCTACATTTAAGGTCCAAAGTTTTTTATGAGTTTGAATGTTATTTTTCTTTTCTTTTTCAGTTTTTTTAAAAAAAGCTTTATTATTTCAATAAAATACAAATCCTGCATTCAAAATATACATTCACCATTTAAAAGTAGTGAAGCAAAGATTACAAGACTATAAAATAATTATTTTTACGATTATCTTTTTACCTGATGAGATTAAAAGCATATATACCATTTAATTTTCAAACAAATATCTTATTATATACTTTAATGAAGATTAAATTAAATGGTTTTAGAAATATCCTGTTAAAATTTTTGTTTTCAAGGTGATTTTATTTTTAAAAAAATACAATCAAACATTTAAATTAGCAATAATACATATCATACAATACCTGCACATAGAAATTTAAATCAAACAACAATATTATTAACAATGTTAATTAGCATACTAGTCTAAAAACCCAAATGTTTATAATAAATCATGCCCAATACTTTTTATAAAACTGCAAAATGTGTATTAAATATTAAGTAGTTAAAAGAAATATGTATATTATTTCAAGATTTAAATATAAACTTATTTCTTTATTTAACAGGAACTCAAAGAAAAGACAGTACAGCTGTTTTCAGAAAGAAAGCATGCTGAAGAAATGCTAATCCAAACTGAAAAGAAAATAAAATCCAATCATGTAAGATTTATTTTATATTTTTACAGTATTTTATGTATGTAACAATATTATGCATGATTTCTAGTGAGTCATTCTTTTTTAATATACTGCATTAAATACTATAGGAACTTGAAAAAAGTAAACATAGAAACATTGTAGAAATCAATTATTTCACAAGATATAGACTTCTATGCTTATACATAGTTTAAAACATAGTTTCAATATTCAATACAAAATACTTCTTGTCTTAGAAGCTTATTATTTCTTCATAAAATTTAGAACTTAGGTCATTGCTTGAGAGTATGAGATGTTATTCAAATTTCTAAATCTTTTTTATCAAAATGTTTTTAGGAAAATTTGCCCCAAGTGAAAGTTAATTCTTTAATAGACACCAATTTTATTCAATGAATATTTTCCCAATTTGCTGTTTTTAGAATCTATTAATATTAATAAATATCCTGAAAACTTTAGTAAATTTGATTAAGGAAAGGTAAACATTGTTAGAAAATAGATGGTGACGTGATTAACCTCTACATTTACTTAATTTGAAATATTTCTGCTTTTAACATCCATTTTTGAATTTCAGTTTTATAATTTTTAATTCTTATAGTCATGTGAAAGTCAAAAGGAGAATAAAAATTAAAATATATGAGAATGTTGTGATTGGTTAGATGAATACAGAATCAATATATAAGATGTTACAATAGCAAAATTAATATATTATCTGATAATTAATTTGGCAACTAAATAATAGGCTTTTATAATACATACATAAATTGACTCTAATGTTTGAAAATATCTTTCTAATTATTATTCAATATCTTTCATAAATTTCATATTCGTAAATATCTTTCATTATTATTTATTAAAGGAAATGATTCGGCAACAGTTAGAAGAAAGAATTGCAATGCTTGAAGATACTAACAAAGAACAAAATGCAAGTAAAATTTTAGCTATTATTGCAATTAAATTATACAGTTTTAACCATAACATTTTAAAAATTTATTTGACTTAAAAAAACTATTTTACATATAATGTTTTCTTTTTTTTTCTTTTAAATATTTTCCAAACATTTGGTAAAATTTTTCTTTTGATGAAAAAAATTAAGTTGTACAAATATCTAATCATTTGTTTCCATAGGATCATATGGAGCGAGATCTTCAAGTATTATATCAGTTAAAAACAGATATCACTGGTCTTGATTTGGAATTGTCCGAGCAGACACATGAAATTCAACAATTAAAAAAAGTAAGTATTAAATATATATAGATAATTTGTTATTTTCCAGCAAATATTTTAACTCAAAAACACTTTTTTTAAGTGCTTAGAAGAAAAAGACATTGAAATGAAGAATCATGAGGCAAAAGTTAAACTTGAAGTTAAAGATAAACTTGAGGAGCTGGAGAGAGTAAATAATGAAATTCAAGTACTTAAACAACAAAATGATTTATTGCATCAGAAAACAAAAGGTAAGAGCATTTACTTTTTAGTCCATTAATTTCCTTTAAAACTTTGAATATATATA
>JAOUZG010027945.1:290912-316588 GCA_026289955.1 Argiope argentata
TTTCTTTCCGTAGATGAAGTAATGCAATGGTACAAAAAATTCAAACTCAAAATTTTGATAAATCTCCATGACCTCTCTCAGTTTGAAAAACACATTTTGGTATTATGTCCATAACAAAGACGACTCAAAAGTGCTTTGTATTTGATGGATGGAATTTGATTTCTGCACAACATTTTTATATTTCTATCAAATACATTTTGAGCAGAATTCGCTAAGAAATCTAGCTATTTGGATGTTCGAATATAAATTAACACAATAATTACAAAATGAAAAGTGATAAATGGATAAAATTTAGTATACAGATGTAACATCTACATTGTTAACACCTATCAAATTTTGAATAAAATCCAATGAAGGGTTCACCATCTGTACTTTCAGAAACTAGTAAACACAATATCTCGAAACACAATAATTATATCATATTTTACATGATTTTGTGACTAAAAGGGTAGTTTTGTGTTAATTAGTTTAGAAAAGTGAATCTAAGACACAAATTAGATTTTTTGGATACAGTTAATGCATGTTAGGAATTAATCACCAACTAAATAACAAATTTTCATTCAGAGATTTTTAAAACAATTTATTGATGAAAAACTTCACAACTTTGTATAACTTTTAATTAAAAATCTTATTAAAATTTCAAAAAAATTACACTTAGTTGCACATTTTAAATATTAGTAGTAATTTTAAAAATGAATTTTATTTACATAAAATAAAATTGTTTTTCTTTCAATAAAATCTGAATTTCTTATACCAGTTATAATTTTGTGTAACACAACAGCTATTATGAATTTTTTACATCTTATTGTTATAATTTTGTAAAACAATTTACTTACAAAAATGTGTAATTTTTTTAAAGCTTTTTTTTTCAATGAATTCATAGTGCAACTATCTGAATGAATGATTAAAATCTTATCTAAACTTTATAATTTGAAAGAAAAAAAGTATCACTATTTTTAGAATTAAAAAAAAAAAACTTTTTGTGAAAGGAGTAATTTTTTAAAAAATATTTTCCTGGGCCCTTTTTAAAAAAATTGTTTTGGAGTACTATATGATTTAATTTTTTTTAAAGTTTATTAAGAAATACATATAGTAATCTTTGATTTATATGTTTGTGTCTTTTCACTTCCTATTCTTCATTAAGACTCAAGGAGAGACTAAAATTTTAAGAGGTATAACTGAGATGGTCAGTGGTATCTTCAGCCTTTCAGAACTGCATGAAATGCTGATAAATCAACTAGTCAGTTACAGCTGAAGTCAGAAATTCAATACCAGTAAAATTATTCTTAATAAAGGAAATTTACAGCATTGAAATTTAGTTTGGAAATTTTGCCACATCGCACAGGATAACAGATTTACTACAATTACTTGATGTTAATTTTTATGGTCATTGCAGGTTATGAAAAAGTTTTAAAGGGTTAAACACATCTTTTTCAAACAAATGCATTTGGTTATTGTTGTGAGGATGAAAGGTCATGATGTTCAGATAATTTTTTTTGTCATCTTAATAATAGGGATAGTTGATTTACAATAGAGCAATATAAAAAATTTAAGATTCTATAAACATGACATGAGTATTTTACAGATACAACCTTATTTAAGAATAATAAATCCTTTTTATTTTCTCAAAAATATTTGAAAGTATACTTTTCGAAACACTTATTTACTGCTTTTTTAATGTTATCTACTTCATTTAATTTTCAATTTGCTGCAATGAAACAAATTTCTATAAACATTTATGTTTAGTTTCAAAGAATTGGATCAATATCCCACTTAACTAATTTAGTTTGATTAATATCTCAAATTGAATGTGTATTAGCACTATTTTAGAGACAGTATAATTTTGAACTATAGTCAGATGACATACAGCAGAGCACTATGATAATCATATTAGCCTTGATCTTGACAGATTTAATACCAAATATAAGATAGATTTCTGTAAGAATTTGGGATCCAAATCTAAGACTTCATTTAGAATTATGAAACATAATTAATATGCTGAAAATATTATGAGACAAAATATACTACATTCAGCATAGTAGATCTTATATCTGTATCCTTGATCTCCCCTTTCCTACTAGATCTGAGATTTTAGACAAAAACTACACACAGAAAAGAAAATTATATTTCTGAGCAAAAGAAGTTTATATTTTTTTCCATTCACATAACAGAATTACAGATTATATACATATTTTTTTTTGTTGCTGGAAATTTTTATGGAATATATTATGCATTACAAGTATAATTTGATGTATCATTTCTTATTTCAGAAAGGAACTTAAAAACAAAAGATTGCAAAATAAATAACTTTGTATTACTAATATATGTATATATTGATGAACAGTTAACCATTCTGCAGGAAGAAAATTATTTATTGATAATACATGTAATTTTAAAATCCAAGCAGGAACTATGCCATTACATTTCCAATTTGTGTACTACGGTAAGAAATCCAATGATAAGCATGCATTTTTCTTTTGAAATTCCAACAAATAAATTAATTTGCTCCTAATTTCTGTTGGAATCAAAACGTAGAAAATAAAACAAGGAACATATGTTGGAGCAAGGAACAACAAAGAAAATTACATTAAAATGATAAATGCAGTGTTATTTTTGATACTATTTATGTAAATATCATTAGTTTCACCTGTTATTCATTAAATTAATAAACACATGATTACAACCTTTTATATGCTGAAATCCACAGTAAAAGGTTTTGTGCGTATACCATTAGTGCTGGTTAGATAGAATTATAGTATAATCAAACATGCTTTTCAAAAGTTATAGTTTTTCTTTTTTTGGCATTAATGTGACATATACAGCTAAAGGGTATTGCTATAACTGATGAAAGGGGAGAAAAAGAGTTCTGATTTTAAGGATACTAAAAGCAAATTTTTAGAATAAATTTTTTGCTCAATTTTTTTATACTTTTGTAAAATGTTAATTGCTTGTTAATATATAAAAACTTTGATTTAAAAATAAAATCTGATTAATTTGGAACCTACTTTTAAAATGAGTAATAGAAATAAAATAATTATTAAAAAAAATTCTTCACCAATAGGGGAGAAAAAGACAACATGACATATCAAGAAATTATAGAATTCATTTTACATAAATAAGCAATTAAATTTGTTGATATAAGAGCCAACCTTTTCTTAAAATTAAGCAATTACTTAAACCTATTTATCAGTATGATTTTAAAAACTCTAAAGTTTTCAATTTGAACACTACAAATATCAAAAATTGATATGTGCCATACTACAACTAAACAAAGATTGTTAAAAAAAATACTCTAACAATCAAACTATTTTTGAAAAATGTCAAATAAAGCAGAAATAATAACAAAAATGGAGGGGGGAGATTTTAAATTATATATAAAGCTTTAAAAACATTATAGAAGACTATGGGTAGAAGAACATATATATAAAAAAATCTGGATAATACATTCCTATAAAAATATCACAAAATAACATTACATAAAATATGCATAATAGTAACAATTTGCTAATTAAAGCTATCTGATTTTATTGCAGCTACTCAGAGAAAGGGAGAAAAAGATCAATGGATGTTAAAATGTCATTTTTCTATAGTAAAAATCTTTAAAAGAAAACTTTTATAAATTTTCTTTGAAGGGGGGATGATCCAACTTGACATTTTCAAATTAGAAATTCTTCATTAAGATTAAATTACTTTTTCATTTCTGATATAATATCAATTTGCTTCTATTGAAACAAACAAACAAATAAATCCAGATAATTGCACAAAAACAATCAATAAAAAATAAAACATAACCAAATATAGAATTAATTCTTAATAATAGTTTTTGCACCATGTATCTATTTGCACCATAATATTTAATGAATGTTTTTTTCTTAAAAAATTAAGTAGGTAATATAAATAAATATATATATACACATAAATATATGAAATAATAGGAACAGTACAGAAAAACTGTGCTTCACTTGAAACAAAATACACTTTATACAGTACTTCAAGCTCATTCATTTTAAAATCAGTATTTTTTTTTACAACATATAATGTATCAATTTGTAACATCATTAATTAAATTTGTATCACAGTGATCTTTTAATAACTTTAAATTAAACATAAATGCAAACAAATTATACAGAAAGAATAGATTTCATGCAAAAATGTTGATATGAATGTGCCAACATTTCATGAATTGAGCAAGAACAAAAAATTTGTACTTAGAACTGATAAAAATCATAAATATGTGAAGCTGCTCACTAAATAGTCATTCACTAAGACTTATAAAGAAAGATAAAATCAGATTTGCATTGCTTGATTTTTTTAATATATAAAGAGATGACTTTAGAAAGATCATACTATTCAAGTCAAAATTACCTAATGTTTCTGCTAAGTTAATTGAACTACAATTGGCCAAAATGTTTAAAACAAAAGATTAGTTTAAAAATTTTTTAAAAATGCCTAATAAAGCAAAAACAAACAAACAAGAAATATAGTTATGATTTGTCTTCATAATTAGAAGCAGAAAATGGCTTAAAACTATGGTTTTTCATCTAAATACCCTGTTTTACTTTGTATAGTATGAGGCAAATCTTCAAAGAGATATAAAAGGAAAATACCTTAAATAATAGAAGACATATCAATCAATGACTTCAAAAAAGTTTGTTTTTAGATTAGCTAATGTGTAACAAATAGATGAAATATTGTAAAAAACAAATACTGTGAAATGAAATAAGTTATAATAACTATTTCCTTTCCTGCTATTTTCTTACCCTTTAGCTACTTCTAGAATAATGTATCACAAAATAATACCCAACGAAAATCAAAATACCATGGATTGGAATAATCAAAGTTTAATACAATAATTTAGATGCAACATTTGAGATTACCAACTAAAGTTTGAAATTCTCAAAAAATTCAACAATTTGCAAATAATTCTCTGATTAACTACCACAACAAAATGAGAAGAAATTTAAGTAGAATTTAAAATATTGCACTTCAAAGGATAAAAATCTACCTATACTTGCACATAGGGCATAAAAATGATAATACTGTCTTCGATTCCTCAATCACCATATTGAGCATTTCAGTATGTTTATACAAAGATGTATGCTTACAAGACACGACAGAGAAAAAAAGTTTCAATCAACTGCGTGGAATTATAAATAAGCTATGTACATAAATCATGCAAAGCTCCACAACTGATCTCAAATAATGAACTAGAAATTCTCTAAAGAAAAATAATAATGAAGTACTTGGAATGTAAAATAAGTGGAAAGTATTTATATATTGCCTCTAGTATTTAAAATCTGTATAAAAAAGCTGTACAATTCTTATGTATAGAAAATTGTTCAACAATTTCATTGAAGCATCAGCTGTGTAATATTCCTTTGCACTATTGATTCTCTTACAGCATTAAACACTACTTTGATATTTTCTGTATCTATGGCAGTAGTATAATGATGAAAAATCCCCTTATCTGGGTCCCTTCTAGTTGATTCAAATAATTTCAAAATGAATCTCTGTACATCCTCCAAATTAAAAGGATCTCCGTCAAATTCAGGGAAATATAAAGAAATATCGGACGTTTTATTTTCTACTTTTTGTTTTAAGAGGTCAGTCTTGTTTAGAAATAAGATAAAAGACACTTCAGAAAATGCTCTGTGATTGACAATAGTTTCAAAAATGTTTCTTGACTCTAAAAGGCGGTTTGTAGATCGGTCCTCGAGAAGCACCTGATCAAACTCACTGGAAGACACTAAAAACAGGATGGAAGTGACACAATCAAAACACTGGAACCACTTTTGCCTTTGTGACCGTTGGCCACCCACATCAATGAAGCAGAAGGGCACTTCGTTAATTGTAATGGTGAATTCTGTTATAACTTTGGTTGCTTTACGAGCATGCAGAATGTCTTGTTGAGTGGGAGTATAATCCTACAAGAGATAATAGTAATATTTATACATTAAAATTGTGAACAAGTTTTGTAAGCAATTTTGATACTTCTTATTACTTAACAAGATGATTGTCAATAATTTATATCTTGTGAATCTTATAATATAAACTGTTTTAAATACATCATAAAACTAAAACAAAATTCACATAAATGGAGAGGCATTCCAGACAATGCATTTTTATGGTTGTTTTAAATTAATTATTAGATCAGGATTTCTTATAAATGTATAACATAACAAGAACATTTGGATAAGAACTCTAGCTAAACTTACAGAAAGTCAGCAAAAATGCATATGTTCTTTAAATATAAATTCATGCAATTAATAAGATAATACATGATTTTACCTCAACCATCACAGTGACTGTATACCAATTATTATTTTAATAAATAATTACTGCAGTCATTAATAATTATGAAATTTTGAAATCGGCATGAAACTAAATAAAATAATCAACTTTAATAGATATAGAAGAGATCTACTAGCATTCAAATTCAATTACATTAATTATATTTATTATTTATAAAGAAAAGTTCTAAAAAATTCTTATCAATTCAAATATTGGAATTTTTCACATTAATAAAGGGATATATATATATATATATATATATATATATATAAAGTCAGCTTAGTTATTACAAGTGATTAGTTATTATATGTTTTTAGAAGTACTTCAAATAATTTTGTAAGCCATGTAGTAAGTAAATTTTAAAACCTCTACTTAAATAGTAATTTGCAAACACATACTATAACAAATTATTCCCTATTGTTTTTAGAAAAATAATAAAAGAATGCAAAGTATCAAATCTCATAAGTATGTATATTTATGTCAAAAATTTATTACAAAATAGTGCAAAAAAAGCTGTATCACTAATAATTATATTTCTTCTCAAAAAAAAAAAAAAATCAATAGCATCATAAATATGAATAATGATGCAGTATAAGCTATTAATGATAGTATTTGATGAAATTAAAGAATGTTTTATAAACGTATCATGGGTGGGTTAGAATACTGCACAGGGTTTTCTGCTCTATATTTTGAGTTTCGGTAATGTTCATTTTATATAATTATCTAAACATTAATAAACTAAATAAAATAATACACACACATTACAGCTTATTTTCAATTTTAAACATGATTATAGTTAAGTTTTTATTGTAAATTAACAATACTGAAAATTAATTATATTAAAAGGTCAACAAAATCTTTCCAGAGCTCCAAAACTGTTAAGATATTGTCTTCAAATAGCAAATCTGAACGCATCTTTTTGTGGTACATTTTTGGTGATATTAAATCTGCTAGGCAAGTATAAAGTATTGCCCCCCCCCTCCTTTTTCACATGCAAGAGATTTTACTAATTTTTGTGATTCATTGCAATGTTTGTTTACTCAGACTTTTCAGGGCTCTAGTGGTACAGAGTTACAGCTGATGAAATATTCACAGAATCAAAATAGCAAGTTTAATCTTCATAATCTTTAAGCCTAAATAGAATACCTATAATTTTTTTTGAGTTTTAAATTTAAAGGTTAGTTTACTATGAATGATTGAAAAAAAAAACAGGCATCAAACTTATGTTTTAAGATTGATGTTTAAAGTTCTGAGTTATTTTCAATTTCTTCTGAGTTTCAAAATGTTTTTTAATAAATCATTAAATTACAGTTCCTAATAAATATCTAAATTGCTACTAATAATGGAATTGAATTAAAACTCTTAAAGAGACAGTAACAAAAACCAAGGAATTTAATTCTTTCAAAATTTGAAATACCATTAATCAAAAACCCTGTATAGAAAAAGAACTCTGATCAGATTTCCTCTTTTACTTAGTATCAGCTACTGAATTTGAGAGCATACATCAAAATGACAGCAACTGATAAGACACAAAGAAAGAATTTGTAGAAAATAAAGCAGGATGCACTTTTCGAAACTGTATCTGATAAAAATAAAAACCTTTTTTATTATTATTATCCAATATAATTTGTTTTTTACTTAAAAAGTTACTAAAGGAAATCTCAAAACTTCAGACAATTTTTTTAAAGCTATAATTCGGTAGGTTTAATTATTTTGTACAGTAATAATAATCAAATAAATACATCAAATATTATTTTAATTTCCAGGGTAACTTTTTGGGAATGAAACATTTAACTAATTAAATTTTTTATGTTTAAAATAGGAAAAAAAAATCAATTATAGAACAAATCTTCATTATACATGAAAACTTTTTATTTCTTTCCTTTAAAATAAACAGAAATTTCAATAATGTTTTAAAGTTATAATTTCATATAAATTTATGAAATAATAAAATATATATCTTAGATATATACTTACTGGAGATGCAATTCGATCTATATTATCAAAAAAATACTGCACACTATCAACCTGAAAATAACATAATAAAATAAAGTTATGATTTAAAATTTTAACATACAGTAACAAAAATGTGTTGAACAGTTTAATAACATACATTTTGAAAGATGAAAAGTAACTATTATTATTAATAAGTGTAAATATTTTAAATAAATTTTTAAGCAATTTTTTTAAATTATTCAATTTGCTTCTTTTTAATATAGAATAGTAATATTTTTTTCTACAGTTTGTAACAGTATAATATATACCTCCTAATAATATAAGACCAATTAAAATAATCACACACATTTTATGTATATGTTTGAAATAATATCATAACAAATTACTCAATTTCAAAAATGAAAATTTATTTTACAGAACTATTTTTAATACAAAGGATGTAAGAAAAAGTAATTTCTGAATCTATGCTTCTGTGGTGTACTATACATCTTGCATGCAAATTTAAATGACAATACAATAAAAAAAACTAATTAAAAAATCAATAAATATAATAATATATTCATACATTTCTAGAATTACAAATATTCTTTGCCATCTCATTTATAAAAAAAATGCATCTAATATACATCCTTTTTTTCACGTTATTACTTTTTTCTCCCCTCCAAGCAGATAAATAGCAAAAGAAAAAGATTTAAAAAAATTTTTTAAATAGTAACAGTGAACATAAAAATGAATTAATGAGTTATATACTCAAGAAGAAACCCTCATATATTCAGCTACCATCAGGAAAAGGATATTCTATATAAAAATTTTTTGGAAACATTATATTAACAAGAAGATAAGAAAAAGGTAGAATAAGACTGTAAAAAAATATAGAAATTCTAGGGCATCAGAAACTCACCATAAAATCATTAAGCAAGATCAATGTTAAACAAAACGAAACCAATAATAGAACAGTTTCTATAGCCTTAAGATATTCAGTTATATGATTAAATATCAACAATATAACAATTAATGCCACTTAAGATGAATGTCAAAGAAATAAAAAAAAATGTAATAAAAGCAAATAAAAATTAATGTTTTTAAAAATATTTATTTTTAACTGTGACTTTCCATTTAAAAAATAAAATTTAAGTTTCTTAAGCAGCAAAATTATATAATGTCAGATGAAAATGCAACATCCACCAAAAATTAATAAAATGTGATAATTATAAAGGATTTTATACTTTGAAAAGAAAAATTCATTATGAAATTCTGTTTACTACATACAGATACTAAGATTATTTTTAAAAATAAATCTAAGATCATCATACATTTAAGAATATATAATTACATTATTTTTATAAAAGAGAAATACTTTAATAAATAAATATATATACAAATAAATATATAAATAATAAATCACAAAATCTGATACACAGATAATAGAACTCTATACCTACTGATTAAAATATATAATTAACAATTAATAGGCACACTATGCATTAAAACTATGAGTTTGAATATGACATACAAACTTATTATATTATATTATGTTATTTTTCCGTTTAAACATATTTTGAACTAAATTGAATAATATACAAATTACACTTTTACGGGTTAAAGATATGTTTATTCTTGTGCATTATAAAATTTAAACTATGCATGTAAACTAATATTAACATGTAACAGTATCTAAACTAAAAATCTTTTAGTAAACCTCTAGTAATCTCAATAGAAATTTAAAGGCATTGTTCTAGAAAACATTTTGGAGTTTTCATAATAATTTATTAACATTTTGGAATTCTTATCATTTACAAATAGAGACAAATATTAAAAAAAAGAAATTTATAATAAGTTTACTTAAAAAATGCACTAAGTACAACATCATAAACATGGAAATTTTTGACAATTATTAACATGAAATTGTTGCAAGTGGCACATAATTTGCTATCAAACTAAAGAAAGAAAAAAAAAAACAACTTGAAACTAAAAATATAAACTATTGTTTGGGACTCATTTTTGATAAATATTTATTGAATTAATAAGTTTTGAGCTACTTCATTTCACATAATGGTATTTCTTAAAATAATTTAGTAAATTTTTTTACTATAAAATTTTTTATGGAAACAAATAAATGGACAAATTATGCTACAGTAAAAAAGCTAGCAATTATGAATCTTAAAATCCACAACTTTCTTCTTTTATGTTAACAACTTTTTAGGGAGGTTTATCAAATTAGTAATCAAATAACAGTTCTATTTAAAAAATTTGCAATCTCAAACAATTGCATACTACAACAACACATTTTATGATGCATTTTTTATCTTTTAATGCTCATATTTATCCTAACAACTATAATAAGAGATTCTTTCTCATACTTTTAATTCCTATTGCAATTTAACATCCAAAAGGATAATGGTTATAATACACATCACTTAGAATTTAACTTATTTTTAGACATTATGTTCACATGATATTTTTGAGTTGAAAAAATTACACTACTCAGAAGCTATTTTTTCAATCATATTTATATTAAATTTTTTACATCGCTAACTTCTTTACAGACAGCTATCATTAGGTACCAAAATGTTTAAACAATATATTCGATTCTATACAAAGGCATTTAAATGAAATGGATATTCTAGATGAGTCTGGAAGAGAAAGATATGAAGTCAACGACAATTTTCATCAGCAATTACAATGATAAGGAGATTAATTACATAATATATAAGGTAGTTCAACCATTATATGATCGATGGGGCACTAGAAAGGAAAACATAAAATTAACCGAAAGCCTTTAATAAAAGGAAGCTTTTACTCACAAGCTGAAATTCTCTTCTTCTGTGAAATGCAATTCTGATACCACT
Source organism: Argiope argentata (assembly GCA_026289955.1). Classification (NCBI taxonomy): domain Eukaryota; kingdom Metazoa; phylum Arthropoda; class Arachnida; order Araneae; family Araneidae; genus Argiope; species Argiope argentata. The sequence continues at coordinate 302,009 of JAOUZG010027945.1, forward strand.
ATCTTTCCACAGTTCCTTCACTGAAGCTGCATACTGTGAGAAAGATTGTTTATCCAGGAAAGAATTTCCATAACTCATAATATGTTGTGCCTGCTCGGCTCGAGATGGATCTTGCCAGGGAATTTCCAGCTTGTCTCGAGCATCAACTAAAACTTTCATTCCTTTTACAATATTCTGATAAATCGTAACTCGGTATTCTGCAATCGTTTCATCGTCGAAGTTCAATCCATGAATTATCTTCATTTGTTTCAAGAAAGTACTTTTTCCACTTTCACCAGCTCCTAATAATAATAGTTTTACTAATTTACGACGAGAGCGTTTATCAAGCTCTAACATTTTATCAATTTTTCTACTTCGTTGAAATTGTTCTAATTCATCAGGACCGTATTTTATTCGTTCAAAACACGAACACCGCAAACAAAAACCAGCCATTTTTGACAGCTGAGATTTAATGATGCCAACCGAACATGTGTGATTATTTATCATATAGTTGATAGAATTTGGAAACATATCTAAAAAGTTATTGATAATATTTTTTATATTAATGTTTGTAAAAAATTCATAATTTTTTCATCATGTATTTTGAAATTAGCTTACAAAATTTTACACACATCAATTTTTAAAATATTGATTATGATTATCTGTATTGCGTTGAATAATCTTAACCATGCCTATTACTTATAATGTGACTGAAATATAAACAAATAAGATGTTTCTGTTTTCGAGAAGAATATTTCAATTACGGGTTTTAAATCACAAAATTTGTGGAAAGCGAAACAAATATATCGTACTGTATGTATGGTTTTTAATATAATAATTTACGAACTTATTTTTATTTTATTTTTAAGATGTTCAATCTTTATTGTGTTTCATGATCTGTTATTTATTATTTTTTCTTATTCTATTTAATATATTTCTTAGCGTTAATTAGTTTAATCCTGTTTCCATTAATAAGTTTCTTCCTTTAAGAAGTTTATTTCGTAATTGCTATCAGTAGTTATTCTTCAAGAGGAGGGAAGAAGGGTTTGATCTTTTATGAGACTAAACTTAATTTTTTTCTTTTTTGTTTTCGATATTATTTGCTATTTATGGTAGATATTTATATCTTAAATCTGTCAGTGACTGAGTGTAGGTGTGGAAATGAGAACTTCAATTAACTTCCACATATTGCTGATTAAATGTCTTAATCACCACTACAATTGAAAAATGAGAATATAAATTATATTCTAGAACAGCTCATTTATAGCTTCAAAATCAGCTGTAAATACAAATATAAAAGTAATTTGTTTAAAACTGTTTAAATTTGATTGTTTAAAAATTCTTATATCCTTAAAATTATATTATTTTATTTATTTTGTCTTTGTTAGTCTTCCAGAAATTCCTTCTGACACAGCTGAAAATAATCCTCTTCTACGTAGTAGTAACATTCCTCCATTTAGTGAATTAAATACTGAGAAATGTATCAGTGCTATAGGAAAACTTGTTATCGAATATGAATCAGGCATTCATCACATGGATCAAAAGCTGTATGGTATGAATACATCATAATTTTTATTTCAAAAAGTATTCTATATTTCATAATTATGATTTTTTAAAAAAAGTTAATGTTATATTCATGATGTATAAATTTATATCTTATTATGTATGAATATTATTATGTACATGATGTGTTTATACATAATGAGATATAAATTTTCATTTGAATTTTGTTTTTAACCATTTCAAGTGTAAAATTTTTATAATTTCATGTGAATACTATTTCTTTTATGGGGCCATCTCTCTGCTTTCATATTTGTACATTATTTGCACCTCTAGTTTAGCATGATATATTATTATATATTTTATTCATTTTTGAAGCAAGTATAGGGTCGAATATAAAATTTTTTATGTCTTACAGAAATTAAAGATATTTTTTTAGATTATTCTGCAAAATGTTTTAGGCTTTAAGGTTTAAAATGTTTATAAAATAAACCTATGAAAATATTTTTAAATTATAAATTTTCCTAATATCATATCTATTATTATTATTGTAAGTTTTCAGACAAATTTGTCTATAATTCATTGTGAATTAAGACATTTTAAATGTGATGAATTAATAGATTTCAGTAAAGTTGCTTTACAAGTGTATTTATTGTTTTTTTATTTCATTCAGAATATTATTATTTAATGTCAATTAACTTGAAACATTGTGAAACAACAATATTTATTAATAAAACCTTTTTTTAAATCAACCAAATCTGGCAACTAGTCTTTTCAGGAATTCTTTAATTTTGAGGCAGTAGTTTATGTGTGTGTTGTAAGTTTAAATGAATTTGTTTTATTCTGGGTTTTGGTAGATATTTTTATATATATTTCAAGATCATTTTGATGTATTTTAAACATGTTCCATGTAGAATTTTAATTCTCTGTGTACAAAGTATATCTTTTCTTATAAATGGACAATGAATTTGGATAAGATGTAAAAGAAAATTTATATCTAGTAATAAATTTTGTCTGAAAATATTTTAGACGAATTTATGCTTCAACAAATCATCCCAGCTAGGAAATGACATGTGTTTTTTCCCCCCTCATTTAATGCTAATTTTCATGTAATTTTTTTTCACATTAATTTATGTTATTTTATGATTTATTTTAAGATTGTTAAATAATTTATTTTGTACTTTCTCGTAGTAAATTGAAAATGTTTTAAATTAAGCTAGTAATTATATAACTTATTAGAAATAATTAAAATGCTATTTTTTCCCCACATAAAATTACTACTTGTTATATCAATAATTTTTTCAGATTCTGAAATTGAAAGAAATGTACAGAACATTATTCTTCCCCTGGATAGACTTTCTGGACCTCTTGACTTTGCTTGGGGTGCATTTAAGATACTGTATACTGTTAGACAAAATGATAAAATAGCTGATGCATATATTAAGGTAAAAATGCACCTGTATTTTATATAAATTTTAGGTAAAATATTTTTATTTCAATTTCTCGTAGTTTTTATCATAAAATAAAAGTAATTAATTGTATTTAAAATAATTGTATACAAAATAAGAGGCATATTTAACAATAATAAAGATAATTTTTTTTCTATTTTTGTCAATGAATTTATTTAATGAGTTTCTATTTCTTATTTTATAAATTTTTTCTTTACTTTTTTCTGTATTATTTAACTTTTAAATTACATTTTATTTAAAAACATATTATATTCTTGGCCCAGGTTAAATTTTACAGGAATCTGTTGAACTGATGTAGAATTTGCAAAGCTGTTATGAATAGCTTATGCAAAGCTTAGTATATTATAATTATGAAAAGTTAGATTTCTGTAACAAATATTTGAAACACACAATAACAATGTGAATACAACACAATACATTAATTTTTATTTGAGGGAAAGAAAATTCTAATGTACCACAGGGCTATCATGCTGCTGGGAGAACCTGGAAACACGAGTAATTTAAAAATAAATATAAATAATTTGCATTAAATGCAGCATAATTTGAGAATTTTCATGGAAGCAGGGAAATTTAAGTTTCTTAAAAGAATTTATGGCCATAGTTTCCAAAAATAAAAAATATCTTTTGTAATTATATTAAATAAAAACTTATCCTTTTTCTTCTCTCTTTTCCCTTTTCATTTGTATAGATCAGTCTAGTTTTGATTTGCGAGATAGATGGTTGTTCTTCTTTCTATGAGATTCCCGAGTTGCAGCTAATGAGCATGTGATGATAGACTTTTGTAAATGGATGAATGAATAAAATACATTTATTTGATTGGAACATTCCATCTGCAGAAGTAGCTCAGTGTTCTTCTGCCTACCATATGTGAATTTATTCAGTGATTTGTTTATTAATTGTAAAACTGTCAACTTATTCAAAGTAGATTTTAGAGTTTTTTTTTTAACAATGAGTTACTCAAAATTGATATTTTAATGTGAACTGGACTGATAAAAAAATCAATCCTGATTTTGCTAAATGGGTTCAAGGGATTTGTGAAATTATATTTGTTTTGTATTGCTTGCTTTTTTAAAAAATAATAAGCCTAAGTAATATATAAAAACAAGTTTTTAGCTTGTCATTCTAAAAGAGGTAAATATACAAGCCTGCCGGCCAATTCAAAGGAGTCATTATTGATGTTGAATGTATTATCTAAAAAGAATACTGTAAAATATAAGTCAGATCCAAAATACACAAAATTTAATATTTGGAAATAACTTTTTGTTCAAGAACAATAATTTAAAGCTTAATTTTTACAGAATTAGTAAACTTGTTGCGTCAAATTTATCCTTGAAGGCATTCAATGTTATGTAGGAAATATTTTTTTATATGTTCATTCAAAGTAAAATAGTTAAAAAATGTATGTTATGCCATCAAAGATATTATACCTTATTTGTTAAGAATTAGCTCCATGAAACTGATGGTTGAAAATTCTACAGAAATTGATGCCCAAATACATGAATTGACAAAAATAATTTTTTTTAAAGTAATTTTCCTTTGAAATATTTTTTAAATAATTATTTATATCATAATAATACTTTTTGGTTCTTTATTTCACTGGGGTCCTTAATTTTGTTGGACTTACAGTATGTATGAGGGGTAATATACCCCACTAACAATTAATAAGTAATTCATCTTAGCTAAATTCTGGATAATAAATGAAGATTTTTTTTGTATGTAAATATAATCTTTTTTTAATGTGTTATTTGAAATAATTTTAAATTGTTGCTTATTTTCCTTGATTTTCCCACATCTTAAAATCATATTGCATTAAAAATAGTACATGTGGGCTATTCACCCAATTTCCTTGTATCTTGAATTTACATATAAGGAAAATACAGAATCACTCCCCCCCCCCCAGATTTGAGTGGCAACCTTTTTTCTGCAAAAAGGAGAAAATACTATAATTTTTAAAGAATATGTTGAAATTAATATGCATGTTAAAATAAACATTGTAAAAATCCATCAATTAATATAAATATTGCATTCAGAATTCTATAAAATTAATTTAAGAATTATAAATATTATTATAGCATAAAAATCCCTTTATTATTATTATTATTATTTGTGTATGTGTGTATTGAGGAAAAGTATGATGTTATCAGAAAATGCAACCATTAATTTGAATCAGTTGAAAAACTAAACTAAGACTTATTATCCTTGTTCTGCTTTATGTTAGTAAAACTTGGACACTCAGTGTTCTCTGAACATGTTCGAGAGAAAGATCCTTAGAACTATCTTTAGTCCAGTACTAGAGTGAGAATGTGGACAAACTAAATTCAATTTTGAATTTTACAAACTCTGCAGCAACCACAGATAACCCTGTCATCCAAAGCAATAGATTAAAATAGTTCAACCATATCTGTCCGGAAAACAGTGCCCTCATAATATTCACTTTTAAAAGTCCCGAACCAGAAATAGTCCTCCAACTAGATGGCTGAATAATTTGGAAAGACACCTAAGTTTTCTGAGCATAAAGAACTGGAAGAGAGTTCCCGGGGATAGAAGGCACTATAAAAGTGCTCATGTGTGAACAAATTTTTGGGAGGGGCTTTTGCACTCATGAAGAAGAAGAAGAAGAATTAATTTACACTGTTTACTTAGAAATATTATGAATTTCAATATGGATTTAGTTTTTTTCCCCTTAATTTTTGTTGTTGCATATTTGTGATTAGTTCAATGACAGTACTGCGTGAAGTATGATATGCAGGTATAATGAAGAAAAATTAAATTTTGTTATTCATTTTAATTTAGCTAAATTACCATATTCCCAAAATCTTTTTATAAGAAACTATCCTAATAGAAAGAAAAATTTAATCAAAACTTTTAATATTAATAACTGTTATTTTAAAATATATTTCAGTATAATTGAACTAACATTTCTCAATGAGCTACATTTAATTTTTCATAGATTAAAAAGATAATTTTTTTATTTAAACCTTCTCCTTTGTTAACTTTACAGCTTCATCCGAGAATAATTAAAGCAAAAAGGGAAAAATATCTCAGCTCTTCAATTTACCAAGCATTCAAGGTAAGATTTTTCTTTATCCATTCCCATATCAAATAGCATAATTTTAATATACAGTGAATCTTATTTAATTAAAAAAAATATTAATTGAAACATTATCTGAAATTTGATAATTTTCTTTGTTGAAATGAGCATTTCTTTGAAATGAATATGCATTATTGCTTAGTGGTATTAACTTTGAGGTAGATGCAAATATTGAAGTTAAAAAGATAATATTTGAAAATTTTAAAAATCTTTTTAGTTCTGTGTGCATGTGTTTCTTTTGCCAATACTATATAAGCTGATTTTTTGACAGATTATCAAGCATGAATAATATTATACTTTTTAATGCAAAAATTCATATTGGCCATGGTTGTTTTTGTTTTCTAAATTATTTCTATTGCAATTTCATATTGATTGTTAGCTATATTTGAACAATACATCATTATGTACTCTTTTTTTAATACCTCTATGCTTATAAGATCCAATATCTTTTCAATAGAAATTTTTTAATTTCAGTGATTTATCATAAAAATTTCTTTTTTTATTAATTATATATTTATTTTTATTATCTTTAATGTTTAAATTTTTTGTAGTTAAATTTACCACAATTTTATATCTAAATTGATTTAAAAATTAACTTTAAATTATTTGTTCAGGAACTTAAAGAAAAGGAAAAGCAGTTTACAGATCCGATTAAAAGATTAATCAATAAACATTTGTTAGAATCTCGATTATCCGGAATGGATTTATCAGATAGTGGATATAAGCATTTTCAAAGTATTTTGCTGAAACTTGAAAAGCACAGAGGAAATTATAAGTAAGTTATTGATAGTTATTGTCAAATGTTTCCCTTAAAATTTAAGGTTTAATTTTATATATACCATTTGACTTTTGTGATTAGAAAATTATTATAGCAATAATTTGTTAGGCCTTTCAATTTTAAATAAAGTTTGCAATCCTTAATAAAAATTAGAGGCCTATATTCTTTTCTATAACTCATGTTATATTGCTATAATCCATTTTGATTTGAGGATTTGTCTATCCTTAATGATAATTATGTTACAAAATATATGCAGAAATTTTTAATTAAATTAAATTTAAAGTTAAAATTTTAATCCAAATTTTATTCTTTTTAATACTGTAATTTTTACTGTAATAGTTAATGTTATACTTTTTATGTAAAACCTGATTAATGTATAATCTTATCTAATTTATTTCAATAATATAGTTTCAGTTCTGTTGAACCTATCACCTATTGATGCATTCCTTATGAATAATTTATAATAATTTATGAATAATTACAATACCCTTTAATTATAAATTGTTGCTTTAAAGCTTTTTCATAATAGAAAAAGTTTCTTTTAATAAATTGATTATTAAGTTATTGTACTGTTATAAAAAGTTATAGTTTAAAAAATCTCTTTTAGATCACACATGAGGAATAATCTAAATTGTTATAAGCTGGTATCTTTTTTTATTTAAAAGTAAGAAATAAATAGACTTTCATTTTATGTGAGTGTGTAAAAAAGAGAGAGAGAACTCACTAGAGATAATTAAAAATAAAAATGAAGATTGATTTCTTTATATTAAATAAATGTTCATTATTTGATATATGTTCTCTTTAATGCTAATAGTTATTTTAAATTTTACATTGTTTCATGTTTTAAAGATGTAAAACAAAAAGTAGTTTTCATTGTAGTAGGGGGGGGATGATTCATTTAATGAAACAAATCTATAGCTAATTATAATAAATTGCCTAGTGAAGATTGTGGGCAAGAGACTATTTATTTTATATTCAAGATAAAATTTAGTGTGACTGTTAGATGAAGGGATTTTAGACATCCAAAGATTTCTGCCTTGGTAAAATGTTTCCTTCTTTACTTAATGGTAATTCATTGCACTCTTAAAAATTTCTGCCCCAATAAAAAGATTCTTTTAAAAATTTTTACTTTTAAACTTAAAAAAAGTTTAATTCTAAACTTCCTGAAACTTATAAATTTTGCTTCTTAATTAATTATTCTCTCCCCCCTTCCCCCACACCCTTTTATATGCATGTAACAGAATTTGTATAAGAAGCAAAATTTTTAAAAATCTGTTTCAATGCATCAGATCTTGTAAAACTTTGCTACTTTTTTATTGCTTATAAGAACTTTATGATAATATTTAGTTGTGTTATTACAGCATACATGTGTGTATTTGATTATAAATATTTTTTTATATATATGTATTTGAGAAATAATGCAATATAAATATGAATACTTTATTGAAAGAGGAAAATAACTCAGTATTTTTAAGCAAAATGGCTATGTTATTTTCTCAAAGTTTATTATTATTTTTTTTACATAAAAACACTTGAAAAATTTACAGGGCAAAATTGACAGAAGTTACTTCAAAGTTTTCTCGAGATCTGCAATTTAATGATATGAAAAATTTTCCTCGTGACTTATTAAAGCTATTTGCAGCAGATCCGTAAGTAATTTATTTGCCAAATTAAATATTTTCTCTGTAATATGAATTTCAAATTAAAGTTTTATAATGAAAACCTTATTCTATAAGTTTTGAAATATCATTAAAAAAATTTGTCACAAATTGCAAAATTCAAATATAGTTTTAACATTTACTTTCTTTTTTATTTGTCCCTGCAGATCAAATGCTTCTAAAGGCCCATGGACATTAACCCTTGAACCTCATGTGTATCACAATTTCCTAAAGTATTGTGATAATCGTCTTTCAAGGTGGAATGCATATTATGCTTATAATGTTAGAGCCTCATCTGTTTCTGGCCAGGAGTTGAATAACAGCATTGAAATTGAAGAAATTAGATATCAGAGGTTGTAACATTTTTGTTGAATCAGTTTTATATTTGAATTATTTAATTCCCGCTTTTTATCAAAATTTTCTGTTAAAGGATGATAAATATAGTTCCCCCCCCCTGTGTTATGAAAAAAATTCCATATAAATCATTCATTTTTCTAAAAAATAATTCATATATGTGTAAAATGATATACATATACACAACAAGAGCTACAAATTCACAGCAAATTAACTCTATTTAATCTGCTAATTTCAGTTAACAGCAAAGCTATAGAATGCATTCTAAAAGAAAAAATGCTCTCTCAAGCTAAGCCAACTAACATAGCTCGTTCTCTAAACTGATTTGATTCTCCACCTTAAGCTGCACCTTATATTATGTTCCACTAAAGTAGGCAGGGCAAACTCGGAAACCAAGCTCTCTTTCCAGAGGAGTGTGGAACTTTCTCCAACATTCTCTAGGAACACTTTATATCTCAACTTTTACTTCACATTTTAGCATGTAGTAAAAACTGTTAGCGACTTCATTATGTCGCCAACACACCTACATTGCCAAATTATTCAAATATGGCAATTTTGTATTGTAAATTCTCTTAGAATGGTCTTTTCTCGCTGATGCTTGACTCCAATACAATTAATTTAAAATTTTATACAATCAATCTATTAACAGATATTTACCCAAAATTCATTACTGTGTGTGTTGTGTGTATGTTTCAAAATATGTTTATTATTTTTTATAAAACAAAAACTTTATCTCTTGCTTACAGAGTAATTGAGTAATTTCTTGTTTTATATCTTCTAAGTATTGTATTAATCAATAGGCTGTTTGTTCACTTTTTCAAATACAGATGTTTATGCAAATTTAATTACAAATATAAATAAAAATTATTTCTTTAGTTTTTGATGGATTCTTAAAAATTGCAATGTTTTGATGGCATATATTCTACACCTTTTTTTGAACCTGCATTCTGATTACATAAATTGAATGAGTTTAACCTTGATGTGCCAAACTACATTAAGCTTTGAATTGTATATTCATGATCAAATAACTGACAGTGTTATAATAATAATAAATCTTCACTACAAATTCTTATTCATCCATAATTCTATTAAATTTTTTTTTTATCTAAGCAGCATTATTGAATTAAGTGGTGATATTATTCTTCTATTTGTACAAGGAAAATTGACTAATTTTAGCAAAGACTGTTTCTTTAATTTTGACCATATTCCACAAATATTTGTAGCTTGATGATTTTTGGTTTTGATTATTTGTTATTTCTAGCTTTTTTTAATTGACAAATATACCTAATTTACAATAAAAGAGCCTTTTTAGATGAAAAAGACGATAAATTCATATTGTGATTCTGCTCAAAAGCCATTGTTTTAATTAGATTGGGGTTTATTGATAATTTAAATCTTTTCTGATAGCCATAAACTGAAAATATTGTATCAAGTTCTTCCAGAGGTGTCATCCAATCTTGTTGCAAAATTTAAAATGTCAAATCATATTTTCCGAGTTTGAGCCTTGTATTAGAATGTTCCTTAACAAATTAATCACATACTATATTCAGCTTTACAGGAAAGAAAATTTGTGGTGCTATATTAAAAGTAGTTAAAGACACAAATTGCAACTCTGTCAAAAGTGCTCTGCTAATATATGAAATGTATAATTACTTGTTAAAAATATATTCTAAAGTTGTTTTTTATTATAATCATTTCCATTCATTATATTCGTTTTGCTGTTTTGTAATGCAGTCATAATATTTAATGTATATTGCTCCATATCTGTATAACTGGTTTTTAATAATAAAAAAATGGGTTCTATTATTAAAATTGACAGTTATAAAATAAAATTAAAAAATAATAATATAATGAAAAAATATTGGCATAAAAACTCAGGTCAATTTAAGTTTATAATTTAATCTCTACTTTTTATTATTTTTTGCAACTATGTGATTCAGACCTATTTTTGTTTTATTTTTTTTATCAAGAATTACTTCTTTTTTTACTTATTAGGAATGAATTAGCTCAACTATTAGGTTATAAAACATTTGCTGAACTGTCTATGAAAACCAAAATGGCTGGTACTGTTGACAATGTTCTAGAAATGATAACAACGTAAGATTTTGTTATTGTTAATTTAAATGTAATATTTTTGTACATTCATATTTGTTTTTTTTCTCTTGTTGAAATTATATTATTTAATGCATACTTTTATTTTTTAAGCATAATAATTTCAATTACAAATAATCATCGAATAGCAGTCATATATGTAAAATTTAATAATCAGAATTTTAATATGAAAGAAAAGTTGGTCATCAATACAAATATTTACAGTTGAAGACCATTATTTGAATAATTTAATTAAGATATTAGTAACATAGAAGAAATTTACAGCTGAAAGTAACTTTTGAAAACGGTGTAAAAATATATTAATGGAGAAGGAAAGATCACTTTTTAAAATTACAATGTTATAAAAAAGCCAATTACAAAAATTTTGAATTTGAGAAAGCTGTTTGGTGAAATTTAAGTTTAAATATTTTTTTGAGTATTTTATACATTGGCAAATTTGCTTTATTTGTATTTAATGTACTGATATTTTACTTGATTTACATAGTCATTTTTTTTTATTTTTTATATTTGATGTACAATGTTCTTTTGATCAAAGGGATTTAAATCAGTAAAAGTTTTAATTGAAAAAAACTTTTTTCATCAATACATATTATACTTGAATTGTACATAAAATTTCTATATAAATTAATTTTTCAGTTTCTTTTCTTTTCTTTTTTTTTTTTTTGATAAAGGTTTATCTCTTGTTTTGTAGACTTCATGTTAAGAGTAAAAAGGCTACTGCTAAAGAAATAGAAGAATTGCAGGCTTTTGCAAATAAATGTGGCTTTCAAGACACTCTTCAGTTGTGGGATATACCTTATTACCAAAGACTTCATAAAGAAGAATTATTCAAGTATGTTTAAATATTACAATTCTTGCATGTGTGTGTGTGTGTGTTGGCGCTCATTGGGCCTGATAGTTTGACTTAAAGCTTCCAAATTTTACATATACCTATATATATATGAATATTCATTTACATATGAAAATCGCTACAAAATCAGTCTTTTTTTTTCTATGACTTAATTTTTTGTTATTGTTGCATATACAAGTTTTTAAAGTCTTTTACTTAACTTTGCATGTTTTATGTGTGTACAGATGGAATTTTGTAATTCGGTTTTTTTAATCGCTTCCCCATGCAATTGGAAAAATTGAAATTGTGTGCAGTTTTTTTTAATATCAATCATACTGCAATAACTTTAGCTTTTACTTTTCAGTTATTATATTAATTTATCCAAAACTGATTTTTAAAAATTGGTACCATTTGTAGTTAGATAAAAATAGATTTTCAGGTTTCACAATAACTGTAACTATAAATTATATATATATATACAGTCAAACATCGATAATTCGGAATCGCCGGGACCACGGCAATTCCGAATTACGGAATTTTCCGAATTATAGAAATTGCGAAATTTGGGTATATTTAAATAAAAAAAAATTAACGTACATCGTTAGTATGACGATATAAAACAATACACAACTTTATAATTTCAAAGATTAAACAATAGTTGAAAATGCTAATTAAAAGAATGGTAAAGCAATGATAACATTATTACTTACTCAAAGAAAACATCTTTATTACTTCATCATATCTAATAATGTTAGTTGTTTATATTTAGGTTTGTGCGAAATTAGTTTTTCACGGATTTTATATACAGTCATAATTTCATGTTCAGTTATGAAATCCCGTTGTTCAAGACCTGTTATCGCTTTATCTAGGATGCCAATTAAATCCTCTGTAGGAATTTTTTCTTTTTCATGTTATTCAATGTCACTCATTTCTTCATTTTCATCACTACACTTTCCTGCATTTAAAGCATTATTTAAGATTTCTGCATCGCTAGACTAGACTAGCTGAAGATAAGTACGGGGCGCGGGGAAACAAACAGCCAGAAAAACTAACAGTCTACGCCGATACTATGAAAATATCCCTTAGAAGGAGAGCGAACGAAAAAGGTTCGAACAGAACGATCCGAATCAAGCAATAACTTATTACTTACGGTATTTCAACCGGTTTTACAGAGGAAAAAAGTAACAAGCAATATGATTGGTTCGTTAAAATAAAAATTTTCCGAAAAATATATTGATTTTATAGGGGCGCCAACTATTATTACTCAACAAAAGCAGAAACGAATAAAACATTAACATTTCAGAAAAAGTCCGAATAATAGAAGATTCCGAATAATAGAAGTCCGAATTATCGATGTTTAACTGTATATTCAAAACTAATACGTGAAAAATTCAAAAAGTTTCTAAAAATATTTTGTTAATGCAGTAAAAAATAGAATGTGCTATCTTTTTTTTATCAAGCAATATTACCTAAAAAAGAAGGGGAAAAAAAGCGAAGAATGAAAGAAAAGAAAAAAAGTAAGACTCGAGGGGGAAAAGTAAGACTCGAGTTAGGCATTCATTGAAACCTCAAATATACAATTGACGCTATTACATACCATTGTGCATGAAGTGTTTCTAACGGAATCTCTTGCTTTTACATATTTTTTTTTGACATTCATATTTTTCATTAAAAAAAATTGATTAAAATGTCAAATTAAGAAAAATATAAGAATAAAAAAGAATTACCCGTAGAATAAGAAAATCTCAAATTTGAGCTATAATATTTATTTGTAATCTGGAATATTTATTGAAGGTAATTATTAAATTTATAACTGTTATGAACATTAATATAAACTTCAAGAAAGTTAGCTGATTTAGTATCTAAAATGATACAGAAAGCAACATTTCTGTGACCTTTCTTAATTGGATGAGAAAATGTTTTAATTTTTTTTAGCCTATTCAATCTTGGCAGTACACATATGCATACCTGCAATTTTTTCCCTTTTCTTATCCTCCAAAGTAAAATTATAATTAAAAAATGTGGACATTACAATATTTATGAATACAATTTGCATTTTTCATCATTAGATGATTATATAACAATTTTGTATTTTTTTTTCATATTTATTGCTGTTAATGCTGCTGATAAAAAGTGGTTTATTAAAAATGTTTTTATTAATGCAAAAGTAATGGAGTGATTTTAATTGTTCTCAAAAGTATCAAGTATTATAAATAATTTTTTTCTCTCTCTCTTTTTGGACCCCCTCCCCCCCCCCAAAAAAAAATTCACCTAAATGTGTTTTGGAATTTTATTTTGAAATATAACAGTACATTACAAATGCATTTTCTGAATAACAGGAATTGTATTTAATTACTGTAAGATATTTAAAATTTGTGCAGTATGTTCTATATTTTAGCATAGATGAAGATGTGGTTCGTCAATATTTTCCATTACCAGCTGTTCTTGAAGGTCTTTTTAGTATATGCAATAAATTGTTTGGTGTAACTATTAAGGTTAGTAATTTTTGTTATTTAAAATTACAATGAGAATCTTTTTAAGAAATATTAGTTTGAAAAGCTATGTTTAATTTTAATTAGTAGGATAAAACTTTTTTTTATTGCTTTAGGAGCATCAGGAAGAAGTTGACACTTGGCATGATGATGCAAAGTTTTATAAAATGTTTGATGCTGCTGGTAATTTTAAAAGCATAAATAGTATTATATTATCCTTATTTTTAATACCTATTTTAATAACTGTAAAATAATTCAGAAGCAAACTATATATATATATATATTTATATATATATATATATTTATATATGTATATAT
>JAOUZG010027945.1:316688-331839 GCA_026289955.1 Argiope argentata
TTAATATATTTGACTAATATATATTCTCACTATTCAATGATAAATATTAATTTATTTATAATTTGAATTAAAGCTTTCATTTAATTCTCAAATATAAACTATTATAATTCATAAATTCTAAATAAATTTGAAAACTCCTTGAAATTGAAAATTACAATTTATTCAGAGTTCCGCAAGTTGTAATTGCTATTTTGTTTTTTTTATAATGAAAAAGTACATCTAAATAAAAAAATAAAAATCTTTTCTATTGCAACTTTTTTTTTGTAATTTGATACATTATTTTTAAAAGCATGACATGATTCTTTTTATTAAGAATATTTTTGATATAGAGTTAGATTTTGCTTAAATTTAATATTTGAATTGTTTAAAGTTGTAATCAAGTTTTAATGTTGAAAAATTTGTAATATTTGAAAAAAAGTAATAAAATAAAAAATTTTGGATGTATATTTTAAAGATTTTTGTAAAATATCATTTGTATTTGTTTTTATGGTTCATTTTTATTTGATATCAAATATTTCATGTGTGTGTGTGTTTTACTCATTTTGTGTTTTTACATAGGGTATAATTTTTTAATTACATTCTAAATAAATTTAGGAGATAAATTTTTTTTATGGAATTAATGTTTTTAAATGTTATAATAAAAAGATATAATATATTTTTTTGAGAAAAAATTAATTCAATTTAAAGTTTTCATTCATATACTCATGGCCTTTGTTCACCAACTGGTTAAGTGATATTATTTAATGTTTTGGACATTAAAGATATGTTATTTTATTTAATGTTTGTTTATTATATTCATCAGACTTTTTAATTTACCCAAATTTTATGACATCATAGAACTAAAAACATAACTATCCAATTAATCTGTTTTCTATCTTTCATGTTATTGTAATTTCACCTTTTTTTATCCCTCTAGCAAACTATATTGATCTTTCTTGAAGAATCTTTCTGGCATCAATGGAAGAAAATTAGTTGATTGGTTACTTGATTAAACCGTGAAAATGATTTGTATTTCAGAACACCAAAGAAATAATTTAAGCAGCAATTATATTATTGAAAATTAAATTAAAAAAATATTCTTTTAATAAAAGGCATAACTCAGGGAAAATTGCATGACTATTAAATTGATATCATTGAAAAACAATTTTAAAAATCCATTGTGGCAATAATACTTTCAAAAACTATGGTGGGAAAACTGAAAAATTCAACTTAATTTTTAATTATTAAATTTTTTTTTAAAAAAAAAGGTGTTTCAAAATGAACATCTACAACTCCTAAGATATATATGTGCAAAATTAAGTAGCTCTAGATCAAACAAACAATCTTCAAAGTGCCAACCCGCACACATGCACATTCATTTTTATTATTATGTTAGCAACAAATATTAAAATTAAAATTATTTACCTCTTTTAGGCAAAGAAATTGCCAGTTTTTATCTTGATCCTTATAGCAGAAGCCCAGAAAAAATTCCAGGTTCATGGATGGAAATTGGTCGAAGTGAGTTTCTTTTTCTACTTTTCTGTTTTTTAAATAACTATTTAATTTAATACTAAACTGCATCACTATATTGCAATTTGTGCTTACCAATTTTAGGGTCATCAAACAGTTTCTTTTTTGAAAGCTAATGCACTAATTTATAAAGAACATTTTATTAATTGTAAGTTTAGGATTAGAAAAAATTCTGGCTAGACAAATTTGTTTGTAAGGAAACTGAGTAACTGAACTCCATTATTCATTCATAGTTGCTTATAGAGCTAAAAGACACTGAAGGTTTAATAATGAGTAATTACAATAAATATTTTTTTAAAAAATAAGAACCTTAATTTTTGAGATTTAGAATCAGTTTCAATGGCAATCTCTCTTTTGAAGTGTCAGAAAAGAAATGTTAAGGCAGGAAAATAATTACATTTGTTAATGAGTTGTCATCCTCATTCGCGTATTGTATTGGTGTAACTTAATTAGCTTTGAAAGAGATTTACTAAGTTCAGACAAATACACTAGAACAGTGTGAAATATTTTTTAATCAATATTTGGAATTAAAAAAATGGTTTTAAAAATTGTTCTTCAAAGCTTAATATATTAATTTTTTTATACATTTTCATTTTCACCAAGTTTTTATAAAATTAGTTATAAAAAGATTTATCTAAGAAAATTTATTTGAACTTTTCATATCTATCATTAAGGGAATTGTATTATTTTTATATCTTTACTATTTGCAGCTCTCTTTATATTTTTCATTCTAATTTTTGAATATTTTGCTAAAGCAAATTGTGTCATAAAATTAGTATTTATCTCATTTATAAATTAAGATTAAAAGTAAACTTTAAAAATAAAATATTTATATAAGATTTAAAAATGTCTAAAAATGATATTTTTTTTTCAAAAGTAAAGCCAATATTTTTCTTAAAAAACAATTTTTTAATTGAAGTAAACTTTTTGAATGAAAGTATGTAATTGTACATTTTTTTTCTAGTCTAATCCAGTTTTAAAACGACAAAAAAATCTTATTTATTAAAAAAAAAATCTGTTTTTAACCATTAATCTAATTTTGCCAGTTGGTTTTTTAAATGAAAGCTCATAACTCACAGATGCATCTTCAATAATTGCCTACCTGCTATTTCCATTTATTTTCTATAGAAACTGTAAAAACTTGTATAACTGCACTATAAGTGAGAATACCATTCACAACTATTGTGCTAATTTTGGCCTTGCTTATTTTACACCAGAAGTTCTCAATACACAATCAATGGTTGCCTACCAATTTTATGGAATATTATAAGATTTAAAAACATTTATAAACTTTGCAGCTTCAACAAATAAATCAATTTTACTATACTACAAGTATAATTAATAAATCAAAATATTCTATGTTTATAGTTCAAGCTAAACTTTAAATAGTAATTTTTTTCCTTGCGATAAGATATAACTCATCAGAGTTGATTGGTATATTTAACTAATACTTTTAATATTACAGATGAGCAACAAATCTTCAAAGCCAGCTAATTTTCATTCAAATAATAGTAAAAAAAATCATATTTTAAAATCCAATTATCGATTCCTATTGTGAACAAGTACACAGTTGTTTTATTGTTTTTATCATTGTAATGAAAATATTTGCAAAATTTATATTAAAAAATTTATCGCCCTGCAGAAAGAAAGTTTAAAACTCACAAAGTAAATAAATAATAAATATGATTGTTAGGGATTTAAAATTGATATGCAATCTTAGTAATTGGTAAACTTCCCCTTTAAAAAGTATTTTTACTTAATTTTTATTCTAATCTATGCTAAAGTGATTCTTAAAGTTTTTATCATCCCTCAAATAAATTTATATATATTATTAAATAATGTTGAAATTTTTGTAACAATTTATACTTTGTATTAGTAGGTAATACAAAATTTGTTGTACAAGCATTTAAGCGTTTTTTATTAAAATCTTTCTTTTTCTAAATGTTTTTCCACTGTAGATCGCAGTGATGTTATTGGGTCAGATCCTTTAGCATATTTAATCTTCAATTTTTATCCACCTGCTTATGGAAAACCATCCTTATTGTCATTTGATGATTTAAAACTTCTAATGAAGAAAGTAGGTTTTCTTTATATTTTTAATTCTATAATACATATTTGTTTAGAGCTTACAATTTCCTTATTAAAGCATTTTTTTATTTAAATATTTTTGAAATTATTTTTTGACTTTTGATAAATTGTTACCACAAAATTGTGCTTATTAATTCAATCTGAAAATACATAGTGCATTATCAGTAAATTTGGTGCTTCAGTTTCCCTGACTAAGAGTTATGCATGTCTCTTTTCTTTCATTTAATCATTAATGAAAATGAAATTAAGTGTATACATAGCTGTGTAGTTTCAGTCCTCCTTAGTTTGTTTTCTTAGTTTTCACCCCTCTCTTCTTCAGATCAGAACAGAGTCAGTATTCATCAATATTAACCAATTGATTCTGACTACAAATTTTTTTTTTTTTTTTGAATTGCACATATAGGGGAAAATGGATTAGAAAATTAAATGTGGAATATAGTGACTCTATAATTAATAATATCTGCTATAGTATAAATGATAATAAATTTGGTGAATGAATTTAAATCCCAAATAAACAAAAAAAAGTTTAACAGGTCAAAATATATAAGTAATAAGTAGGACACTATTCTCTTGTGTGAGTCAAACAAATACAAATAAAAAATATTTTTAATGTAATGTACTTTGATATATTTCTTTTTCAGTTTGGTCATCTTCTTCAACATTCTTTAACTACTGTACCTTATAATGAAGTTGCTGGCCTTACTAATTTGGAATGGGATGTTGTGAATGTTTGCCCAATTGTTATGAGTTCTTTTTTGAAGAATTACAAAACAGTGGCTTCTCTTAGTAAACATGTTGATTGTGGAAAAACAATTTCCCCCGAGCTACATGACCAACTGATAAAACGTAATTATTTAGCATTTGTTCTTTTATGTACAGTTAAATTTTTGTCATTTTATTTAATTTACTGTCAGCAGTATGTTTTTGTAACATCTAAACGTTTCTTCTTACTTAAATTTTATTTTTATATAATCTGTATTAATATAGAAAACAAAGTCAATATTTTTTCACTTCGTACTTACTTAAATATGATTAGAAGTTAATGAAAAAAATACAAAAGAAATTAAATGATTTAGGTAATACAATCTCAACAACAACAAAAAAATGGTGTATAATTATAGGCTTAAATTCTAGTTCTAAGCATTTTCACTCAGAATGATTATTTAAAAAATTATTCATTTAAGTAAAAATAGTAGGCTAATTCTTAACAGCATGATCAAACCTTTACTATTTTCCAATAAAATGCTATTAAAACATTTAAATTATTGTTAAAAAAATTATCATTTAATTATAACTTAATAGATAATAGAGGAATTTTCATTTTTACTGAATTTAATATAATTGCACTTAAAATTACTTTCCACTTAATTCACAATGTAAATTCTTACATTCCATGCCTTAGCCTGTGTAAATCTACTTACTATATTTTGCTAAAAGTAATAAATAAACTTTGAGACTTTAGAGTAGATTTGTATTAATTGTAATGATTTTCTAAATGTTGTATTTTTGTAATTTTATAACTTTTAAATATTTTAATTGGTATTGTTTTCATTAAATTGGTATTTCTATTTGACAATTTTAAAGTGATTGTTTCATTACTGTAATTTCAGGTGACTTATATATGACAGGCTTGAAACTGACAGAAGACTTATATTTGTGTGCTTTAGATTTGGAGATGTACAGTGGGTTAGTATTATTTCATAATTTATTAAATTATATTTAAAGCCATTTGAATATAAAAATTATACTTATTGCTTTTAAAACTTCAAAAGAGTTGATTAATAATTGACTTTTTAGAACTGTTAATAAACTTTATTGAATTTCAAATGATTTAATTGTTGAATAGCATGTCTATTTCATGTAATGTAAACTTAAGAGCAATTATTACATTTAGGAAAGAATTTTGGCTGAATATTACAAAAAGAGTTTGGTCTGAGTATATGCCCTTTCCTTATGAAAAAGATGCTGCCCAACCCTGCTCATTTTCTGAAATTTTCAGTGATCAGTATCCTGCTGCATATTTTTCAAATCTCTGGGCAGAAGTATGTAATAGAAACTTTTTGATTCATGGACATTCAATAAAATTAAATGTATTTTAATAATTTAATCCATTTTCAGATGATTGCTGCAGATGTGTTTAGTGCTTTTGAAGAAGCTGGATTGGATGAAGAAGAACAATTACAGAAAATTGGTTACAGGTAAGCTAAGAAAAACTTAATAATTCCATTATTACAGAATTCTGGATTATTTCAAGACAATTTTGAGTTATTTCTGAATTAATTATGGAAGATATGATTTAACTGTGAAGACTTGTTTACTAATAGAATGGATAAAAAAGTTAATGTTCTCAAATGCCATGAGCTGCCCCCCCCCTTTACTGATAACACAGACTAAAGGAGAAGCAAAAACAGCAGATAAAAGAATTCTAAAAACAGAAAATGTCATCATATTATATTTAACAATCTAAGTACTTAAATTTTAAAAATATTTTCTTTATGGAATTTTATTTGAAAAAGGTTAAAACTAAGATTTCATGAAAAAATATGTTCAAGCATCTCCTAACTGAAGAAAGGAAAAGTTTATTTATGTGAAAATTCACATTTGCTTGTGTAGAAATATTAATTTAGCACTGAACATATTTCTTGATTATGTCATTAATAAATATATTTTTATTTTTAAAATACAATAAAACCACAACATTAAAAAGTACTTACATGGTGTAACATGTGGATAAGCATATTCGAAAGCAGTTTTTCTCCTTATGAAAAGTGATTTATTATAAATGTACAAGTTTATAAAAAACAGGAAGGAAAATAGCTCTGCTAAAATGCATTGTTATTATAATACATTCTGTCTATATTTTAAAAATATTCCTATTAATGGTTATTAAACAAATCATGTGACTGCAATGTCATCCTTTTTTCAGAAAATATTTAAATTGAATGGCAAGATTATACTGCTCTAACAGTATATTTTGAATATTTGTTTTATTGAACAGTTCAAAAAATCTAGATGCAAAATGAGTTTTAGAAACTGATATATTCTTGCTTAAAATATTTTATATTATATTATATTACAGGTTTCGAGACACATTTTTGTCTTTGGGAGGTGGATGCCATCCCGGAGAAGTATTTCGCAAATTCAGAGGCCGCGATCCAAGTACAGATGCTCTTTTAGTGAGTTTAGGACTCTCAACTAAGCATCACAGTCAATTCAAATCTAACATGAAGAATATCTAGAACTCTTGCAGTGTTATCAAATGTAATACTTGTCATCAATAAATCTGATTGTTTTATTTTATAATCCCATTGAATATTCTTTAATGATTTTAAAAGTTTGTATTATATTAATTATCTAAGCTAAGAGGACAGTAATGCTCTTTTGAAATAAATTCGAGGAAATTAATAAAATAAACAATTTTTTTTCATGGTAGGGTATTATATGTAATTAGCAAAATATTTATTAGTTTTTTACGAGCATTAATAAAATGAAATACATATGCCAAACTGAGTGAATAAACAAATTTAATTATTTCATTGAGCACAGAGCAATCCTTTGACATAATCAAAGCAGTTTGTTGTTTTAAAAATTCCTAATAAAATCTTAGCAAAAGATAATTAATTGAACAAACAAAATAATCATTATCAGATTATAACAAAATCTTCATTATAGGCACATGTTTTTGAGTTTTTTAAACAGTTCCTAAGATTCAATATATGTCACACTTTGAGCACTGCTTTAACCTCTAACTGATCTTTGTAAGGTTCAAGTAGGGGGTAAACTTCCTCTTCCAAGAATTCAGTTACCTATAGAAAGAAAGTTTTATCAAAATGGATTATTATTACATAGATTTTAAATCTAGAACAGGTAATCTTTGGTATTTTGAATAAATTTTTTGTTTAAATGAACATTATTGGATTTTTTAAAATGCACTGTTTTTTAGACTTACTGAATTTTAACACAAAGAGCTACTTTAATTTAAAAAGATAGAAAACTTTTTTTTTTAATTTACAGAAGTGTGGATTCAACAATTTTATATAGATAAAAAATTAAAAATAAATCGATGCAAAATAAAAGTTTACCTGCTCAGGAGCCCTTCCTGTAAATGTAGATGGATCTAAAAGTGAATCCAATTGATCTTGGATGGGAGCAAAATATGCACTGTTGCGTATCCTGTCAACTAAATCGTTATCTCCTCCTTGCATTTTTACAACTTCAGCAGCCTGATGTGATAAAACACGGATTTCTTCATGACAAACCTATAGAGAAAAAATTCCATATTAAATTCAGATAAGCAAATCTATGAATATGACACATTTGATATGCTAAGTGTAATGTATATAATATAAAAAGAAATTAATTTTATACTTTATTTAAATCAAATAAAAACTTAATTCTTATATAATTGAGGAATGGAATTATTTATAGTAAGCTTAACTTCTATGATCTTGTCATCTAAAAAAATTTCTGTTTATAAGCTTATTTTATTAGATTTTAAATGCTGTATTTTTGAAGAATAATGCATAAGAAAAAATATAAATTTTTTATGAAATCTAATTAGTCACATATTTTATTAATTATTCAAATTTCTTAGATTAAAACTCAAGCAACATCAGTTTTTTTCCTTTTCTTTTCTATTTTCAAAACTAGAGATTTGTGTTTATGTACACTATATATTATAAATAATTTCTA
This sequence comes from Argiope argentata, assembly GCA_026289955.1. Lineage (NCBI taxonomy): Eukaryota > Metazoa > Arthropoda > Arachnida > Araneae > Araneidae > Argiope > Argiope argentata. The sequence continues at coordinate 324,978 of JAOUZG010027945.1, forward strand.
TTATTGAAGACTTACTTGTCTATCACCTCCAAGCTTAACCATTGCCATTAGAATGTTTTCTGTGGCCATAAATGGCAATTCTTGTTTCAAATGCCTTTCAATGACTTTTGGGTAAACAACTAAACCATCAGTTACATTTTGAAGTGTATTCAAGAATATATCAGCTGATAAAAAGGTCTCTGGAATAATAACTCGTCTGAAATACGTAAAAAGAAACAATTACTTTTTTAAATTAAAAAAACTGTGTTAAAATAACATTTTAATATATTTATATAGTATTTCCTTGTTACAAAGAAGAAAAGAGGGAGATGACCTAATTATCAGATGCATATAATCAGGTTTCTATAAATTTAGCCATATGGGTAATCTTTAAGTATACAGACTAGAATAGCATAAGAACACTATGCTACTCCACTTGTTGATGCACCAGCATGTTTTTGAAGTCATAAATATCAGTGTTTTGTTATATTTATGCTTAATGCTATATCTAGTAATCTAAACGAATTAAAAGTTTGGAAAATGCAAGTGACAAAAACACAGTAAAATTTTTCATAAAACATAATCCTTTCATTGAGTGGGCTATCCATGCTCTAGAAGGTAAAATTTAATTTGGCAAGTTTGCTGATGGACAAACAATTTATTTACAACATAAGTATTTTATTTAGTTAATTTCTTTAATCCTTCAGAGGGAATAAAGCTTAAGAGAAAATTACTTCAACTCGGTTAATCTAAGAAAAGATTAAAAATTAAATTGAAAATTTAGTTAGTTGAGAAGAGAATTGAAATTCTGGTTAATCGTTATCATTAGAAGTAATAATGTAAAGAAGTGAAGGAAAATCCTGAATCAAATTTTATATTCATTATATGTTTACTTTAAAAATATTTCCTTCAATAGTTTTCTATAAAAGATACAAATTCTATCAGTATAATGATGATATAGAAAAGTGGTAACAAAAAGGAATGTTTCAATTGAGTGCATTAAATAATTATTCAAATAATTGAAAGAAAATTTTAATTTATTTACATTTCTTATAATTATGATTCATGATAAAATCAAAAAATTGCAGTTGTAAATAAAATCTGCATTGAATTGGAAATAGTCTATTTTGTATTTGCTTAAGTAGTAAGTAAAGAGAAATAAATTTATAAGGCTATAATGATAAAATGGTTGTGAAGAAACACACACACACACATATTTTTTATATATATATATATATATATATATAAATAAATGAAGAGAGAGAGAGAGAGAAACAGCTCCAGTTTGCTGAGCATGAAACAGGAATGTTAGCATGTTCCAAAAAATAACAATGTGTTTCTAAACATAATTTTCTTATGAATACTGCATGAATCTGTTTACAATTTTGACTTGGATATTTTATAAATTAAAAAAACATTTAGTTTTTCCATTTATTATTTTGTATAAATTAATAAAGAAATTTAGTAGAAAATTAGTTTTTAAAAAACTTGCAGCATACCTGCAGTAGTACATCATTTGAAAGAGATGAAAATGAAAAAGGCATAATGAAACAAATACTTTAGAAGTACCTTCTTGATATTATTTTTTAATATTAATTAGTATTGACTTTTCTATGTGACATTAATATATGGAACTTATGCACCTTAATTTTTTCATCAAACATGCAAAATCCGTAGTTAATAATTTTGATTTTTTTTTATTTATTTATGAAAATTAGAATTTCAACAAACTTTTAAAGCTAGAATTTCAGCAGAAATAAGAAATTTAACCTGTTGGCACTATCATCTAATGTTCTCTCCATCCATTGAGTTGATGCTGTGATGAGAGCATCTATGATGTTTCCCATTGGGAGTTTTGCAAGAGCACAACAACGTTCACTTCGCATAGGATTGCGTTTGTATGCCATAGCACTAGAACCAATTTGAGTTTTCTCAAAGGGTTCTTCAATCTCCTTCATATGAGCTAGTAAGCGAAGATCTGTACAAATCTAAAAGAGAGGGGGGAAAATGTGAAGAACTCAATATTAAGAGATTATGAAAAATTAGAATATATTTACCCAGAGAACTTAAGAGAAGCAGAAATAACAATGATTTTAAGAATGTGATAATTTATATTTCCAAACATGAGAAATATCATAAAGCATCAGCTAAAAATAATCAATTTTATTATGGAGTTTTTATCTTATATACATTAAACTGCATGCATTCCAACAGTGTTAGTCTACTTCTCTTGTATCACTTACAGTGAGCAATAAAATGCATTACAATTATGAATTACAAATAATTGCAAAGGAGTTTTCTTTGCAGCAAATAATTTAAGAATATCTTTCCATGTTGTACATGTTTGATAGTTTTTTTTTTATTATACACATTCTAAAATGCATATCACTAAAATTTAGCATTTCTTTTCTTTTTTTATTTGTCTCATTTCTTTCTGCCAAATATCTTTCTGATTACATAATTTTACCATCCAGTTCAATAAAACTGAAATTAAAAATTTAGAATCTTTCAAATTTTAATGTAAAATATAATAACTAAATTATTATTGAGACATCAATAAACTTATTTAAAGCAATATATTGAAAAATAACATTATATATACATATATATTTCATGACTAGTTGCTTTGGGTGAACAGCCGGATTGCTGAAAACAATCCGGCTGTTTCCGGTTTGAATCCAGATAAATCTTTTTAATAAAATTGCATGCTCATGATTTCATCAGATTGTTTGAAATTAAAAATATATTATTTTAACTGTCTTACTTAAGTCTGTTTACCTACATCCATCTTTCTAATAGAGACAATTTTATAACTTATTAGTGCCATTAAGAACATAAATATCTAATTCATTAATCTCCTAAATTTTGAAATATTATACTTTTGGTATTGTTAATAATATTATACTTTCGATGTCATAATAAATAAATTTTGCAATATTGTAATTAACATATATTAAACAGAATTGTTCTTTTGTTTTCAAGTGGTTAAATGTTTTTTTTAATTGTTTCATCAAAAACCAGGTTATATTAAATCTCAAGGCTATAACAGTTAGAAACCAGAAAAAATATACATTTAAAAAATTCTCAGAAATAAGAAAAAATGCATTACTATTAAATTAGTATCATTGATAAAATAATTTTTAAAACAATAAAAAAATGATTTTTATGCAATAATATCTTTGGATTATTGTGGGAAAAATGCCAAAATTCAGTTTGCTTTTATAACTAATTAAAATTTTAAAAAATTGCTTGTATGTGCACATTACCACCCTTCGAGGTACACATATACCAAATTAGTTGTTGTAGATCAGATGATCTGGCATGTAGAACACAAACACATCTGTCTTTAATATAAGTAGAGATTTTATATCATTAAAAATTCACATGGTTCATTTTTTATATTATTAAATAATAATTGAAATAAAGTATTTCATCTAATTTGATTTAAAATTGTTACCTTATGTACAGATGCAGCTAAACCAGCTAAACAGTAAACTACATTGCAGTCGACCTTTCTACTGTAAGTTTGACCAGTAACAGTATAAGCTCTATAAAAAAGGAGTAAAAAATATGTATAAATGAAGTCTTAATGGTGGTGAAAACTGAAAATTAAGATTATTTTATTTCTTTACCTGCTAAAACCTGCCATTTTTGTCACAAATTTATCCAGTTCTTTCACCTAAATTAAAAAAATGGAAATATAAAATTTAATCATTGCAAATGAAAAGCAAACCAAAAGCAAACTTTTTACTTCTTGTAATAAATATAAATAAAACAGATAAAGCATTGAAAATGTTTCATTTTTCGCTAACAAAATTACTAAATATTTTAATGATAATTCCTATATTTCTTAATACGTTCACCTGCAACTATCCTAAGTCTCTACTTTTCATAAAAGGATAAAATTTAAATACTGAAAAGAATTACTTAAGACTTATCACATTAAGAATAACACATTAGGCACTTTTGTTATCTGAATTGTCAAGATAACTTTCCTGCCAATGAAGGATTAATTTCTGAACCATCAAACTTTTTAGCTATTCATATAGAATTAATAAATTGTTTTAAACTGTACACAAGGCTAACTAACTACGCAGGATAAATATAACGTCTGATTTACATGGACGAAAGACAACTATGTATTTAAAACCCACAGCTTCACCCAAGAGTAGAATTTACTATCATTTTCATAAATTCCCTTTCAATAGGTTAATTCATGATTATTATTTTAACATCACAAATAAAGATTAAAATGAAATCTGCTATGCATATTTCAATGTATCATGTCAGAACATCATTCCTTGAATGGCTGAGCACCACATGCTAATGCGTTCAATTATATTTTTATTCACTTTAATTGTTTCATTGAATTAGTAACTTTAGTATTGCAAACAAAAAAAAAATACTTTGTCTTGCATTTATTGTTTAAAAAAATATCACAATTCCTATTTATTTCATTTCATACAATCATGTGTTCAAAATTACATTTTCCTAAATTTTATTTGCTGTAGTCCTTAACTTATTTTTTTAATTAGAGCTTTTGTAAATGCCATGGCAACATATTATTAAAAGCTAATTTTTTTGAGATGCTTATGCATATAATAAAATTTTTATTTTTCACCTATAGATTTTTGTTGATGCCAAAAACCTCATCTCACAAACACCATGTTCTGATATGATAAAAAAGCCCCGTGTGAGATTATCTAGGAGAGTGAAAATTGCATAATTGAAATGGTGTGTTATTGAGACCTGCCATATTTGTATAATACATTACAATGTCATATAGTAGTAGAATTATATCAGATAAAAATACTATCAGGAACTGAATGATCAAGATTCAAGTAGACCACAAGAAAAAAAAAAAGTAGAAATATAGATTTATTTTTAAAATGCAGAATTAAAATAATAGAGTCAAAATAAAGACGTTTTCTTAGCAAGTGATATCTATTGTTTGCTATTATTGTTTCTAATTCTAGTTTGCCTATAATGTGGAGTTCAAAACTGACCTAATATAAACAAACGTTGATTTAATAGGAAACATTTCCTTTCATAAGTGAAAATGACAGCTTGTACAATAAGCAGTTTGAACATGGAAATATGTCAATTTTCAAGCATTTTCAAATCTGATTGACAAATATATTCTGGCATCTCAATTTCATCGAATTTTCTCCTCCCGAGTTAAACAGGTTTATATTTTAACCACCTCTATTTGCATGTGATTATGTACTTATTTTATATCTACGAAGGAAATAGATGGAGAAAAAATATTCTCTCGTAGATTTAAAATATTAAAACCTTGTTTCAAATTTAGTTCCTATACTAAAAGTGTTTTCTCTGTATTTTTGATATAATGCAATTCCACAAAAATTTGATTTGTTCAGGAATAAAATGAAAATGTTAAAAAATTATATGCTACAATGTTTGCTAGATAGCAAAGATATTAGTTGGGGTTTCGAGTTATAGTTGGATTGATTGTGCATGCATCAGTATTAGACTTTAGGAACTTCAAAGCAACAAAAAACATTTTTTGCCTATTTCTTTTTCAAAAAGTCTTATATCATTATTGCTATCACTTGCTTCATGATAATTAATTAAAAATAAATAAATGCACAGTAAAATAAATTATAAGTATAAAGGTTTAAAAAAATGTGTTTTAAAAGTGTTTTACCAATGTAATATTCATTTCATAGTTTCATTATATCTTAAAATATAAAAACCAAGCATGCAAATAACACTCACTTTTGCATGATCTCCTTCAAAAATCGCAAGGAAGCTGGCTTGTGTACCTGTAGTACCTTTAACTCCGCGAAATCGAAGGTCATCTCTCACTCTTTGTATGTTTACAAGGTCAGATAGCAAATCAGAAATCCAAAGTGTTGCTCGTTTCCCCACTGTAGTTAATTGTGCTGGCCTATAACATAATTTATATGACAATGTAAAATATTGTTTAGTTTTTTCTTCCAAGAATTTTTTAAAAAACAGATTACCTTGTATAAAATCAACCAATTCTGCACTTAAAATCAATTTTTCAAAACTCTATAAATTTTAAATATGGAAAGATAAAAAGTCTACAAATTTCTATAGTACTCTATGAAAATTTCTATTTCAACTGAATGATCTTATCATAGTTATTTAAAATAATTAAATACCAATTAATTTCCTTTAAAAGAGAGATACTATTATGGAATAGCATAACTTCAATTTTGTGAAAGGTTTCATTATAACAATAAAAGTTTCTTGACTTTCCATTTAACTTTTATAAATGAAAATGTCATTTAATATCACTAAAAAGTTAAAAAAATGTCAAAATTGTAGAAAAGGAAGGAAAATTATCTTTATTGCAATATTATGAATGATATATGTAGATTTCAACAATTGCAATATGATTTTTATTTGTAGAAAAATTAGTTGTATTCACCAAAAGCTTTGTAATTTATGTTGTATATTTTCAAGAACAGTTGTACCAATAGCAATTCTTTACAATGTATTTTTTTAATTACATGTTTTCAGATATAACAAGTGCGAAAAATGAGCATAATATTAGATAAACTACAACAACTGACTTAAAACATGAATGGAAATAGTAATAAAATGATTGATCATTTGATGATGGCAATATATATAAAGCAACATCAGAAAATACATACTGCATGTGAGTGAAGCCTAATGTTGGTAATGCCTTGTATTTTTCTGCAAACTTTGATAGCCTATCTATGCAACGAGCAAGCTAAAAACAATTTTATAAAAAATCAATAATCAATTTAAAAAATGAAACATTTTTATTGATTTAAATAATACAAAATGTAAACTACATTTTAAAAATAAGAAAAATCTACAAACTATGTAACTGTAATAATTGAAAAAATTAGCGATAATGCATATT
>JAOUZG010027945.1:350460-369224 GCA_026289955.1 Argiope argentata
GCCATTCAGATAACATGAAGATAGTTCATTTGTTAAGTATTTCAAAGAGGAAATGTCACCTACATGTCCAATCATCGGTTCTCCATGGTCTCCATAAAATGCTTCATGGGCGAGCTCTGAAAATAGGCGATTCCATCATTAATTTCATTTAATTATTTTGTTTCCTATATATACATAAAAATCTGAATGGCGAAAAAATGAAAAATGAAGAAGTCAGTAATGAAAAAAAAATAATGTATCACTCACAAAACTGAATTAAATAAATAGAAATAATTCCTACTTCAAGTAAAGAGAGCAAATTTGACGTTGACATAATTTTCCAAGCACTTTTGAAATTTATTTGAAATATTTAAGAAGTATTCATTTAATAAGTAATTCTAACACAAACGGGGCAGTAAATCGTTTCATTCTGCCCTGATCCTTAACCGTTCTGGTCACTGAATGGTTTGATGGGGATATTACAGGAATTTTATTAATTGTCAAAATATTTACTGTAGAAAAAAATAACTTTATACAAAAGTTACAAACATAGAAGAAGTGATATAAAAAAGAAAAAAAGCTTATTAGGATTTTCAGTTTTGAAAAATTAAAGAAAAGTTTTTAGGAATAATAATATGCAGAAAGATAAAAAGTATGAAAAAAAAGAAACACGAATTCTATGTTTGCTTGTTATCACGACGTAGTAGATGAGGTCGGAGTTATAAAAATCAAATGGAAAATAAATGGATTAATGGTAACAAAAAAACTACCGTTGGCTTGATATTTATGAATGCAAACGTATATGAAGAAAGTATGTTGCTTTTTTCCCTTAGTCTTTGTGAGGCAGACACTTGTCATTGAGAGCTAGGAAAGCCAGAAAAGAACTCTATTTTCGCTGATAAATTTAATCATCTTATGTATTTTTTTGTCTAGGAAGGAAGTTGCTGGTAACTCTTTTCAGCCATTCTTGTTTATGGCTTGGCAATGGGTTTTTTTTATATAACAAGAGATTGTGATGATGCATCCCGCAGCAACGCACTAAGCACTCTCCGACAGATTGAACCTTTTGAGGTATGCATGATGAGGATCGTTTTCTGAGAAGAAAATAATATCCTCACTAATTCAATCAACAAATGGGAATGATGGCAGCGAATGGGTTAATATGCTTGTTGGTGACTTTAAAGAGATTAGTAAAACAACCAGAAGCATTAAACAAACCTCATTGTATTAAACGAATCGCTAATTCTGCCTTTCTCTATCAAATAACCAACAGCAACCGTAAAATTTCTTCTTAAACTTCATTCGGATACTCTCTATTATAGATAGGCAACCCCATAATGGAATTTGCACTAAATTTGACATGGATCTAATTTTCGATATTTAACCTGCGTACCAAATCCCATCAAGCCAACTCCATTCATTTTGTAATTATCGTGTTAATTTTTATTAGAACCGCCAAACAGACAGACTCATCTGAATGGATCTCATGCACAATTTGAAAGAAATTTCACAAAATAGATATAAAGTCAATAAATCGAATTTCCCACATCTATTTAGTTTGAATTAGTTTCACAGACAGACAGAAATGGATTTAATAAAAATGTTTTTTTAAGATACCAGGAATTCTGAAACATGAAGATTCATCAAAAATCTCTGGTTCGAATTTTTCAACGTTACGGTGCTTTCTCTCATATGCTTTGTATTCGGAAAAACTGAAAAAAAAAATTGAAATGCTACTAAAAATACTATCTTCATAAAACATAAGATAGATAAGAAAAGAAATGTGCAAAATCTTTTTTCCTTGTTCTCCCAAGAAAAGAAGCGAATAAACATTTGTAATAGTGAGAATAGCTTCAATTCCTTTGTAATACAATGTATGGTTGATCCGTAGAGAACATCACCCCCTTCGCGCACTTTTCAAAATAGCCAACTCTCCGCGCTCTTGCGTCTTATCTTCCGGAGGAAGATATCCTCCAACGACAACATCGGGTTGCTATATTTGGAGTTAAATATCCTTGGCGAAAAGGGGGTAATTGCTCTATCCTGTCGCATCGAATGTATTAACTAAAATTTTAATAAAAAATGTATTAATTTATACATCGAACGATTGCATACACAATTATTAAACATTTATTATTTTAATAATTACAATAATGATTCATTTAATTTTGTGATTATTAAAATATGCAACTAAAATAAAAAATGTATTAATTAAAATTAAAATAAGAAAAAAAAATATACAAAATCTTTTTTCCTTAATTTCCAAGAACGGAAGAGAATAAACATTTGTGAAAACAGCGGGAATAATTTCTATTTCTTTACAATAAAATGTATTAATTAAAAGTTATGCATAACTTTTAATTAATCTAAGCTTTTGTAAAATCGGAGAAAAATTTCACATGTAAACTAGTATTACATAAAACATAATCTATCGCATATCGAAGCAAAAGAAAGATTTTAAGGGGAACAAATGTTTCGAAAGAAAAGAAAAAAAATTTTAGTTTATAGCATTTAAATTTCTAATTTAAATCATATATTTATGATAAGTTTTATAATTAACTAATCATGAGTAATAGATTACTATGAAATGTTATCTAAAATTTCTTATTGTAATTAAAATTCCCTGAGGTGTACGTTCATTTATGCCAACATATACTTATGCTAATTAATGCTTGTAAATTAAACGGCCTCTCTCACAGGTCAATAGAGAACAAACATACAAAAAATCTTTTTTACTATCAATTTATAAATCCAAATAAGCTTTAAACTTACGTCTTTCGTATTCGCTTTGAGGTCCTATAGGAGTTGGTGGGGAATGGTGGAAAGGTCGGGCGAGGATTGAGCCAATAGTAATCAGAAGTTTCCACAGCATTTTTGCTGAGAGAAAATTCAATAGCTCTTCTTTCACACATGTGATCTGAGCTTAAATGCTAACAAATTATCTTCACATCTTCCATCTGTCAGCGTCTTTTCTTCTATTAATGATGATTAGTCTGGCGATAATTTCCCAAATCCGCATTAAATATTTCTTTATTTGAAGTGCTCGAAATTTGCTGATTAAATATCTGATTAATCAAATAAGAGTACATATTATTTATCAAAATTTGCTGAGCTCCCTTCTTTTCCTTTCCGGAATTAAAAGTTAATGCGATTGAAAAATGCAAATTATTCCTCATGCAATATTATATATATATATATATATATATATATATATATAATATGCTGTTTCTAATAATTCCATTATAATAGAAATTCTATTTATGAATACAATGATGATATTTATAGTGGGAATATGGGAATGTGGACTCTCTATCTGACAATTATAAAAGAACTTCCAAATTCTAAATATGATATTAATAAAAGAATGTTTTGGGGTGGTTGTGCTCTATAAAACATATTATAAGAGCTTAAACTTCCAAATTCTAAGCAGGAATCTAATTATATTTATAAAGGGAATTAGGAGGGTGAGAACTCTCTATATGACGAACTATTAGAGCTAGAGCGTCTAAATTCTAAGAATGAATATATTGACGATGTTTATAAAGTGAATAATTATCTTGAGGACACTATATAGAACAAACTATAAGAACTTGAACTTTCAAATTTGAAACCAATATATTTTATTAATGAATGCGCAATTGTTTACCGTTTAACTTAAATTAAATTAAGGCACTGAAATTAGTCGGTGTCAAAAAACCAGGAAGGGAAAATTCATTCTGAAATAAAGAGTGTGTCGAGTTTAGCCTTCGTTGTATGCATTACATTAAACAACATGCATCCCTGCTTATTGAACCGAAAAATTCCCTTCCTGTTTAAGGGGATGGAGGTTAATTGTGTTTTTCAAATGAAATAATAGAAAACAAAGAAAAGGTGCAAAAGACACATACGTAAGTTCATACAGGGACACCTATGAATCAGAACTTCAACAAGATGAGAAAGTAATTGCTTCTTTTGATTAGCTCTAAAAAAAATGCAGTTATTGTCCTAAAAAATGGCTTAGAACAAGAATAAGTAACGAGCTTCACACTTAACGTTTTCAAGGGCACTATCAAACAAGCCAGAAGATTAGCAATTTATCCTGTCCGAATTATTTCGGATAAGATTCTTGCAGATAAACTAACGAACGCAATAGTGTAAAATCTCAGAAACATTAAAAATGGCGAAAGAATGATTTAAACCAGTGTGGGTTTCATTTATTAGTCTTTACATTCTCGTAGACGAAGTATAAACAGTGGAAATATTGTAATCATCAATAAAAAAAATAGAAATGTGATTTTAAGATAATCTATGGTCGGCCTTCTGGCACAGAGGTAGCGCATCTTCTGGGAGTCCCGATTCGGGCATGGTTTTTTTCTGTGAGGTGAGTGAATGTGCCCCCCCCGTAAAAAGTAGCTGTGCAAGCAAATGTGGTGAGTGTGTAGCTAAGTCATACTCTTGGCCCTAGTTGACTCTACTTCAAAAACAAGAGACGCTCCTTTCAGCTTAAATCTGCTGCTTTATCAGCGCGGGGCTTGTTCATGGCAAGTGCAATAAGTAACAACAACAGATAATCTATGCCTTCACAAACATGTAAACATGACAACTCAAAAAGAATGACTTATTTGAAATTTGGCATACTATTTTATTATTGCAATTGCAATGTTGTAACAAATTTCGGTTTCATTCGGTCAAGAAAACAAAATACGTATTTCTGAGTCGAAAATGCAAAATGGATTTTTTGGTTAATATATCGGCAGTCAATCGCTAAGGATTTATGTAAAATTCAATAAAAACACTATCTACTTCTAATATCTTTCATAATTATTGTTTGATTATAGCATGCAGTTAACTGGTGCATATTCAATACCTTTTTTAAAAAATTATATTTCAATGTAGACAATTTTCAAGCATTAAAATAAAAATCTGAGCACTTGCGACGTTTACCGTCTTGTCCACGATCCACAATTGCTCATTTCCGCTTGTTAAAAGTTGTCTAGCCTACTCAAAAGACACCGGCCTTTGCAACCTTTGTGTTACATGTATTTAATATATTTTAAAATAATTTCAAGCGCAAACGGTTAAAATGTTAAATAATGTTGTTGACGACTTATACTTAATATTATTTTTAAATTACCTTTTGCGCGAAATTCTGAAAACCGAATAACTGGAAGTTTAAGTTAGTTTAATTATATAATCGTCCCATTTTAAAGCAACCAGAGGGCTATTTGGTGATGGATCTCGTAATTTCGAACTGAGTTCAGTTAACGAGATCGACATATGAGCTGGCCTCCCCTCCCCCTCTCCACACTCATCTTATATGTAAATGCTCAACAATTAAATTTCTTGTCATATCAGTTGTTTTTTCATTTCCATAAAAATTCCCCAGATAGATTAAATTAAAATAAATTTTAAAAATTCTTAAAGTGAAAGTTTTTATAACTTAAAGAGTGGCTTGCAATGCTTACAGCCCATTCACTGACTTAATTTGGTTTTAAATATAATTAGCAACAGAAATAAGGAATTGTTGTTGTTGTTGTTTTGACCCGAATTTTCTTTTTAAAATGAGAGAAGAAAAATGCGCCCTTTTAATGCTTTAACTTATCATCTGCAAGGACAATATTTTATCTCTGTTCTGTTCAAGTATTTTTGAAATATCTCCAACTTTAATGTTGGTCAAGTGATTTTTTTTATTCCAGTTTATTTTCTGGCATTCCATTTTTTTTCAAAAGCAAGCTATACTTAAGTTACTGCTTGATTTTCGTCGCATTTTTTCTGCATAATCAGACAGTGATATATGTTATCACTGTCTGATTAAATAGCTGACTGCTGAGAAAAGCAAAATTATGCTCAATTTTATCTTCTGCCCAATTTTTACCTGATTTTAACTTTTTTTCGCAAAAGGAAACTATGCTTAGATTACTTCTGGTTTCTCGTATCACTTTTTATCGCATTCTCACTTTTAAAATATTATCAGTGACTGATTTAATTGAAGACTTTCGCTTATATCGAAATTATGACTGACTGTCGAAAGAAATTAAAAAGATTATATCGTCGAACTAATGCCCGGTTTACATTCGGTCAATTTTAGGACGGACACACAACACCGCTTCATGCCCCTGCAACTATAACCATCTGATTATTTAAACAGTGTAATGAGCATGAATTGGGAAGGACATTGAAAGGGTTGTATGACAGATGCGTACAGACCGAAAGCGTACAAGTCGTAAAAGTCCAATAAATCATGGGTAGCTCTTTGAAAAAAAAGGGGGAAGGGAGTAATTAGTCTAGGTTTCTTAAAACATATGTTCTTTGTTGGCAAGAGTATTTGGCGAGGAAAAGTATTGGCCTTTTAACTGAATTTTGAGACGTAAACACGAAGAAAAAACTTTTGTATTTGTGTACATGTAATAGTAACACGAAGAAAAAATTTTGTATTTGTGTACATGTAATAGCTCTGTAAAAATCAGACATGAAAAAAAAAGATTTTTTTTTTTTTTGAAATTTTAACTAACGAAAAATTAACAGAAGCATTGACTTTTTTCCATGATACCTTTCTAAAATTTTACAATAAAAATAACTTTTACGTTTTAAAATTTAAAAAAATTAATTGATATCAAATTTTTTACCGTATTATTTTTTTCATACTTAAAATATGTATTAAAATTTAAAGTTTAAGAATGCTTTATGGTGGGGACAATTGAAATTTTCATCAATCATTAATCACAGCTTACTAACATAGTATTAATCACTAATACTAACAGGATGACCAAAGGTGGAAAGTTTAAAATAGGCGACTAAATATATCAAGAACGCTTGCAAATCATATCAATTATCAGTATTATTCATTCAGCGTCAAACTATACTCAACATATTTCTTAAATAAAAATCAATGAACTTTAAAAAAATTTAAATAACAAAATGCAATTCTAAAAATGTGTCACTGAAGTGCACTTCTTCAAATATTAATTGCACTTTCTCAGAAATATCTTTGTGTTAAATTTATTATCTCTACGTTCAATGGTCCATGTTTTAAATAGACAGTTAGACATATATATGTTGATGGTGAGCTGTTCCTACACAATAATGGCTCGTTTTTATGAACAAATATTTTAATAAAAACAGGGGACGTTCACAACAAGTAGGGACAATGACAAACAATTAAAGTGGGTAGACATTGAAGACAAAGCATCGTTGGGCATAAGCCCTTCTGGATTCTTTCAGCACATCGTTCGTAACTGCTCTCTCTCTCTGCTTTTACTGGGGCCCAAAGTTCGCAGTTGCAGTTGCAGTTAGGAGTTACAGGGTGAAGTTGAAGTGTTTGAGCGTGAGACTAGCTGGTGGTTGCTCTGGTTGAACATAACAGCTCGGTCATCCTGCCAATGCACGCCCTTGTGCAAACGCAGTAACAGGAGGATTGTCTGTGAGAGAACCTGGAACGAGAGAAAAAAAAGAGAAAAAATCGAAAGCAAATATAACAATCGACTGACTTCCAATTTTCGTCGTTAGTTTTTCGTCGAGTCGATAATGCGTCGTTGGTGCACACAGACACCTATTTCTCGTACAAAGTTATCCTCAGTTTCGTCTTAACACGTCGTTGCCGAAGCTGTAATAAAAAAAAGTCAGTTCATCTTGTCACGTCGTTGCCGAAGCTGTAAAAAACATCAGTTCGTGAAAACAGTCATTTTTTACGAATTTGGTTGTTTATTGGCCACTTTTTCATTCAGTCAATTGCTTTAGATGTTAAATTTGGTCCGTTGTGTTGGCCGACCTTCTCGACGTCGTATCTGTCATTTGGCTTAACTGATTTGATGCGATAAGGTCCGTAAAATTTTGGACGTAATTTGAGACCTGTGCCGAACTGAGTTTGACGTATTGCAACCAGATCATCTTTTTGATAAGAAGTTGCTTTCTAACGTTTTTTATCATAGTTAGATTTACTTGTTGCTTGAATCTTTTGAATGTTGTTTTTTGCTTCCTCACGGATTTTGTCGCGATCACGCATTAGTGTTGCTGTGTATTCGTCATTTAAAATTTGAATTAATTTGGCATCTTCTTTAGTTTTCATTTTTGTACCTGTTAGCAATTCAAAAGGGGAATACCAGTTGTAATTTTGACATGTTCAATGGATTCGTTTTCACAGTAGGTTTGAAAGTCATTGGAAGTAAATGCGGGGCCTCTATCGGAAATAATTCTGGGAGGATTTCCAAAAATACCTTTTTGAAATTCTAAACTTTTTAGAGTATCTGATGTGGAAGTTTATTTAACAGGGTAGATCCACGTAAATTTAGTGAATCCGTCGATTACTGTGAAGATGTGCTTATAGTTTTTATTGGTTGATGGAAGCGGACCTAAAAAATCGATGTGATAAGTGTGCAGTGGTGTGTTACCTTTCTGTATTGGATTTAAAAATCCTTCAGCCTTATCACGTTTTCTGTTAACCAGAATACATTGTACACAGCTATCAATTACCTGTTGGATTTTATTTCTGGACTTAGGAAAATAATAGTCAAGTTGTAAAATTTGTTCAGTCTTGGCTACAGCAAAATGACCTCTTTCGTGTGCTTGTTTTATAATTTCGGTTTGCATGGAATCGGGAATTACTAATAGTTCTTTACCATCTTTAATTTTGAAGAGAACGTCGTTAAGCAACACAAATTCTTTTGTTTTACCTTGATCTAAAAGCTGTTTTATTGTGGTTATGAATTCATCGTTAGTTTGAGCGATTTTAACTTTGGAAGTAACTTCGTCGTGTGAGATCTGCATCACGGGATGTCTACTTAGTGCATCTGCATGTTTCATTTGATCACCTGGTCTATGTATGATTTCGTACTCAAACTGAGTTAAGAAAATATCCCATCGAGCGAATTTAGACGTTACGTCTTTTTTGTTCATCGTTTGCTGAAAGGCGGAGCAGTCAGTAAAAATTTTGAATTTTGTACCATACAAGAAATGGCGGAATTTTTTAAGAGCTTCAATTACGGCTAACACCTCTAGCTCGTAGCTGGAATACTTTTCTTCGTGCTGGGAAGTTTTCTTACTCATGTAGTAAATTGGGTGATAATGTCCGTCGTCAGCTTCTTGTAGCAATATGGCACCATAACCGTACTTACTAGCATCGGTATGGAGTTGTAATTTGGCTTTGGGAATGAAAATTTGCAAAACGGGATCAGAAGAAAGAGCGTCTTTTAATTGGAGAAAGGCATTACGTTGTGTGTCGCCAAAGGTAAATGAGTTATTATTGCGTAATAAATAGCTGAGTGGTTTAGCAATAATCGAATAAGACTGTAAAAATTTGCGAAAATATCCAGTTTACCCTAAAAATTGTTGGACGTGTTTAAGTGATTTTGGTTCAGGAAAATTCTTAACTGCTTTTAGTTTGTCAGGGGGAGGTTTAATTGTTCCATTTTCGATCAAATATCCAAGAAATTCAATTTTTGAGTGTAAAAATTGGCATTTGTTAAAATTAATTTCAAGGCCAAATTTTGAAGCAGTATTCAGAACACGTTGCAATTTCTGAATATTTTCTGGAATGGTTTCGGAGGGAATTATTATGTCGTCCATGTAAATGAGAATTGTTCCATCACTGAGTAAGTCGCGTAAAACATGATTAACGTAACGTTGGGAAACAGCAGGAGACAAACAAAGTCCAAAAGGTGCCACATTGAACTCAAAGAGTCCTTGATCCGTCATAAATGATGTAAATGTTTTGCTAGATTCATCGATAGGGACATGGAAAAAACCATTTTTAAGATCGAGTGTTGTGAAAATCTTAGCTGACTGTAATTTATCGATCACATCTTCTATCAAAGGGATTGGAAAACGATCTTTGATTATCTTCTGATTTAATTTACGATAGTCTACACAAAGACGGGTAGAACCATTTTTCTTGCGAACCAAAACAATAGGTGAAACGTAGTCGGAAGAACTGGGTCGAATAACTTTTTCAGCTAACCATTTATTAATTTGATTTTTAATTTCGGACTTTTCTGCCAAATAAAACCTACGAGATCTATGTACAATTAGTAAATCATCAGTAACGACTATCTTTAACTTAATATCAGTAGTTTCGTTTTTAACTGGTTTGTAATCATGAATTATATCAACTATTTGTGTACGAAATTTAACAGGAACATGTTGCAAGTCAGTTTGATCGTTGGATACACCAATATCAATTAAGTTAATAAAGAGTTCTTGTTTTGGTATTACTTCAAAACCATTAGCACTTAATCTAAATTCACCTTGTTTCAAAATGTCCACACCAATTATAACATCTAAGTACATACAAGAATTGTCAACAACCCATACATCTGTTACAAAAAAAAGTATTATCAATTTCAATAGTAGCTTTAAAAGAACCAATGGGTTGTATTTGACCTTTACTAAAAGCAATCAATTTTATACTGGTAGAATTCAAGACAGGCTTACCAGGTTTTGGGTACATTTTTTCATTAATTAAAGTTATAGAACTACTAGAATCAATAAGAGAATCAAATGTAAAACCTTCAATTTTAATAATTTTATGCACGCCGAATTTGGGATCAACAGCAGTAAGCTCATTAACATGCTCAGATTTGACTTCAGGTTTAGTATACACACATTGAGAGCTTTTATGTCCAAAGGCATTACATTTAAAGCATTTTAAACCTTTGTTTTTATGATAACAATCGCTTGATTTATGATTTGGCAAACCACAATTGAAACATTTAGTCCGTACATCATTTCTATTAACATCGGCATTAAAATCACCTTTATACTTAAACTTAGTTTCAACACTTGCATGTTTTCTATTATTTACAAAATTAGCATGTCGAGCACTTATACCTTTATCATTATCAAAATTATCAAATTGGTGCATTTTACTCTGAGCATAAAACACATTTTCATGTACCTTTCATTTATCTTTAAATTCCGACATAGTTTTACATGCATATAAAATAATTCTGCTTCTGTCGGAATCGGGGATTCCTCTAGTACTATATTTAATAATCGAATGCTCATCCATCAGACAATTTCCTTTCGAAGCGATTTCGCGCATTGCCAAAAGGTACTCAAATAGAGATTCATTAGGTTTTAATTTGCGCTGTTGCATTTCTTTGTGCACATCAAAAGATGAAATGTTTTCCGAAAATTCTTCTAATAAAGCTTTCTTCAAGGCCTTAAAAATAACAATATTACGCAAAGTATGAACAAATTTCAATGCAGGACCATCTAATAATCGTTTAACGCAAATTATTTTTTGCACTTCTGTAATGTTAGAAAGAAAAATAAAATTCTCTTCGACATCTCGAAAATTTTTTTCAATTCCATAAGTATCAGTTCCTGAAAAATGTCTTAAAGTCAAAATTATTTCTCTCAACAAAAACGAATCATCGTTTTGTTTTGAATAAAACTGTTGCGCTGACAGAACGCTTTCGGCTGCGTAAGCAAAATTTTCATCTTCTTCATGACCTTGGATACTATGACGCGGAGAATTATTTTGATTAGGCGGGATCTCCGGCAATAATTCATCTGAGAATTCGTTTTCGTATGAATCTTTTAAAAGCGATAAATTTGCAAGGCTAGCGAATATTTTGTCGTTTAATTCTTTTTCGGAGCCAGAACAATCTAAGTTTAAACTATTACCTACAATTATTAAATCAGACAGTTTATAATCTTTTAACAGAGATTCCTTGTGTTTTATCAAATCAAAATCTTTCGGGAAACCAGAAAAATGGCGTAACTTTTGACGTGAATTGTGATCAAAGTTATCATCAAATATCATTTTAAAAAGCAACTTAACATTTTTAATCGGAACAGTTTTTTAAAAAGTTGCAACAAAAGGAATGTCTTCAAGCTTGATCATTATGAAAACTTTCTTTACAACAGATAATAAAATATATTGGAACAGACTCACCGCTTAGTTGAACGTTGGACTTTCGCTTTCGTCGTCGGTTGTAGTTTTATTTTCACTTTCGTCTTAATTCTTTTTAATGGAATCCAAAAGCTGGGTTTTCCATCAGCTTTATTCGTATGAGGAACACGCAAAGAATACACTTGTTCTTTTTAGGCGGCTAATCTAGGGGTGGATTCAAAATTTAGGACTAAGGAGGCCGAGCCCCCAAATGTTGATGGTGAGCTGTTCCTACACAATAATGGCTCGTTTTTATGAGCAAATATTTTAATAAAAACAGGGGACGTTCACAACAAGTAGGGACAATGACAAACAATTAAAGCGGGTAGACATTGAAGACAAAGCATCGTTGGGCATAAGCCCTTCTGGATTCTTTCAGCACATCGTTCGTAACTGCTCTCTCTCTCTCTGTTTTTACTGGGGCCCAAAGTTCGCAGTTGCAATTGCAGTTAGGAGTTACAGGGTGAAGTTGAAGTGTTTGAGCTTGAGACTAGCTGGTGGTTGCTCTGGTTGAACATAACATATATATATATACTATTCACTTTTATTTTTGGAAGAAAGTCTTATTTTATTGACTAAAATTTTTAGATTTAAGTCAGAATATTCTACACTTCAATTTTTGAATAATTTTAAACGAAAAATTTGAAGATACATGTCCAATTTAAAACATTATCTCCCGAATTAAGAATTCATTTCTCTCTCTTTTGTGTGTGTGCGCGCGCGCGTCGTTATCTGTAAATTTATTATTTAAGTTAAACAGTTTTTATATTTTATGAATTAAAATTGAAATTCGAGATATTTTAATGGAACATTACAATTGCAGTGTACTGAATATTATTTAAAAAATATTCTGGGTGAGATTTCTTTTGTCTTTCATGACATTTAATTGAAAACCCTGTATTCTCTTGATTTTCCATTGATGCTGTGAAAGTAGAATGCTTAGGAAGCATATGAAGAATACTTATAATAACTATTAATCACTAAATACCTATGTATATAAGTAAACATAATATTCTAGTTAGATAAAGAAGTACTTAAATATAACAAATCTAAAAAAAGTGATTAGTCAAAAAATGTAACAAAGAAATGTCCTCAAATTAAAAATTAAAAAAGAATTCAAATAAATCTGGGAGAACAGGAAGAATAGTCTGAAAAATTGGGAAATGCTGTAAAAAAGTTTTTACTCTGATGTGTAAATTAAAATCTTAACATTTATTTCAGTAAAATGTTTTTTTAATAATTTTTTAATCTACGATTATAAACAAAAAATTTGAAATTTCTAATGGAGCTTCCAATGTGAAGCTGGGTTTTTTAAAAAACTTATATAACATGGAAACTTAAAATCCCTGGATGAAAGCTTTTTTTACTACTTACGGCATTTCAAAAATTGCTTTTGTGTTTAATTCCTTTTTACAAATCATTTCAATAATAGTAACCTCATTTATTTATACTTCAAACTGAATAAACAATTTATATTTAAATAACACAGATTTCAGTGTCCGAACTTATTGAATTAAACAAACGAATTAAAAAGAAACAAAACCAAAACTAATGAAAACAAGATCTCTTTCGTTTAATGTAAATCGTTGAATTTATGTAAAGTAATGTATTTTCTAAAATCTAGATTATTTTTTCGAAGGGGATGCAATATTTATATGAGAAGGAGTTCATCGATTTTTATCATACATTTTTGAATAAATTCATCTAAAAGCAATTCATGTATCATAGGAAACAAAGTGGAAACTATTCAGATTGTTTTAAAAGGCACGAAACTATATTAAACAATAAGGCATTAAGTATTCCAAATTGAGTTAAACATCATGCTAACTTTCGCCAAATCTGACACTTTTAAGATAATGTTTAAAATGTTGCAACCTCTTGTAGAAGTGATCCTTTACAGTAACAAAACCGCCTTGTAAACAAGGTCGTTGATTGACAGTTTTACTACTGGTACGCACACCGATTGTACGCATCTGTCCCACTACGCATTGAAAGACTCTCCTGTTCTCTTCACTCATGGGACTGTCGTTCGACATCTGACATGTATTGGTTAAAATTTGATAACGGATTTTAATCTTTACTTATAATAAAGCACAATGTGTGTGTGTGTGTGTGTTGGCGATGTACAGGCCAGACCATTCGACCTACAGCTACCAAATTTGGTATATGTATACCTTGGGTGCCGAGAATGTGCACCTCGAAGCCCTTTTTTGAATTTTTAGTTAAAATGTTAATTAATTTTAAAAAGCCAAATTTTGAGGTTTTTTCGCTTTATCTTCCGAAAATATTACAGCACAAAATTGATTTTTGCATCAAGTTAAAGCTCAAAAAATTAAAATTTTCAATGATACTAATGTTTTGACCTATAAATTAAAACTCTATTTTTAATGAATTTTTAAACATTTAATTTAATTGTTTTTTCCACAATTTATTTCGCATAAAATTAAAATAAAATTTTATCTTCACGAGGATCTCAAAAAAAATCAGCTTTTAATAAAATGTCGCCGTCAAATTTTCAGAAGTTCTGATTAAAAAAAGTTAATTACTACCAAAAATAAAACAGAAAAATGTAATTTTCATCACGTGGTTATATGAAATGAAATAAATAGGAAATGTGATATTTTTTAAACAATAAATGCAATTGAAAATTGTTCTTGATCTTTTGCAATATCAAATTTAATAATTCATTTAAAGAATTAGAATAAATAAAAATACAAAATAAAAATTTATTAAATAAGGGCGACAATTAAAACTGAAAAAGAATTTTTAAAAAAGCACCAAACGATAATCTTCTGAGAGCGTGATTAATTATTTAAACACAAGAAATCTTATACGAACTTGAAGATGACGTCATTTCAAAGAAACGAGCAACAAAAAGCAATTGATATTAAGTAGAAGAAAAATATTTTTGAACTCGTGTTTTTTTTTAAATTTTTAAAACAATAAGACATGTTTTGAGTTGTAATTTATCTCCGAATTTAATGTATCATGTGAAATAAAAACGCATCTGCTTTCAACGAAGCATACGTAATATTAAAGCTATACTGATAAAGCAGGTCCGCTATTTGAAAACCCATCTTCTTTCAAACAAGAATACGTAATAGTTAACAATGCAAAATTTGTGAAAGCATATAAAAAATATTTTTACCCGCATATATCGGAGACATCAAAACTATCTAACAAAAACAATATATATCATATGAGAAAAAATAAACCAACTATCATTACAAATTAAATATATAAAAATGTCATTTTCGGCACGTGTCTGCATAAAATGCATAAATGCATAAATATGAAACATGATATTTTTGGAAAATAAATGCATTTAAACGTTTTACGAGGAACATTTTACATGGAAACGGAATACATATATTTCTAATCCAATTAAACAGTTTTATTTAAGGCAAATATGGCTTAACATCTACAAGGTATCTTCTGTAATCGGAACCCAGCATCTAATTTCTTAATTTTTTTGTGAGAGACATAAATATCTTAACAAATGATCTAATTGAAATTTCTAATTAGCAGATCGAGGGAGAAATGCTGTTGAATTACGACTTTAAAATTTTTACATATACAGGGTGTCCGAGAAGTCTTTGACACATTTCAAAAATTCGGTAAGAAAAAAATAAACGAAATAGAAAGTAAAATTAAATTACATTTATTACCTCATATAGTAAAGTTTTTTTTTTTAATGCAAAACTGTCCGGGAGATTGCGGTACTGAAACGTTAGAAAGAGTTATTTAGAAAATGGCTTCTCCAAGTGATCGCGCGTTTTGTGTTATGTGGTTTTTCGAATCGAAATCTGTGACTCAAGTTCAATGTAATTTCCGTACGAAATATAGGAAAAGACTCACCATCTCGTAACAGCATTATTGCATGGAAAAATAAGTTTTTGGAAACTGGGAGTGTCCTGTGTCGACACAGAAGTGTCGTCGATAGAATTCATCAGTCATTTGCTCGTAGCCCCCGAAAAACAGGGGCCCACATCGAGGTATATCGATACGTTAAAAAAAAAAAACTTCACTATTTGAGGTAATAAATGTAACTTAATTTTACTTTCTATCTCGTTTATTTTTTTAAACCGAATTTTTGAAATGTGTTAAAGACTTCTCGGACACCCTGTATAATCTGCTCTGTGAATCATATTTAACAAAATATTTTAGAGACAATAAGTCCTTAAAATAAAAGTAGTGGCACTCCAAACAATTAAATCACTTATCAAAGCTGATCGATCTACGAAAATTTCAATATAACTATTCGATAAAAACTGGTGATTTTAGATCACTTTATCAAGAACTCAAAGAAGCCAATCAGGGTTACTCTAGAATAATTAGCCTAGATTATGAAAATGATGATTGTTTTAAATTTGCAATATTCAGAACTGAATAAATTAGCCAGATTTGATCGCAGAAGATAGAAATGTTTATTTATTTAGAAGTTGAAATATTAAGAATATTTTACAAATATGAATCTCTAAGATCAAAGAAATTTAAGCCATAATTTTTTGAAATATATTTTTAAACCTAAAAAAATATTATTGTTGAGAACATTTATATACATCTAAAAATAAAATTAAAAACTGAATGTTTCATTTAATCTGAGAAATGTTTGCAGTATAATTCCTAGAGATATTATAAATTATAAAAAATTTGTAGATAATGTTTCAATTTCTGTAGCGAACATAAAACTTCAATGCCGGACTACTCTTCTTTCAATTCTTAGTTTTATTTAAAGACATGCTTGGATTGAGTAAAGATGCCTTTATATTAATTGAAGTTTCATCATTTCCACTTTAATTTAAAACTGAATTTTACGTGGACTGATAGAAAATCAGAGAGAGATGCGGAGTTCAAAGATAGGACTGCTTAAGGCCTACATAATAGTATGACTAAATTATATGACTTTCGAAATTTGAAGCTTAAAAATATTTTGCTGAAAAACTTATTATGAGACCAAGTTATACATTAAAAAAATTGATTGAACCCTTTAGTCGGCATTAATATTGGCAAACCGAACTGGTCGCCAAAGGCGGCTAGTATTGAATAGAAGAAAGCCGAAAGCAGTAAGATGTTTGAAACTCAAATGGGAAGTGGCTTTGTCTTATTAAGATAACTATAGGAGAGCAACTGATGACTTATGTTCATACACATAAACAGACTTATAGTTTGTTTGTGATAACAAAATTTTGAAAAAGTATTGTAAAAATACAAAAGAAAAAATAGGGGCTAGGACAGAAATAATAATAAAAAAAGAACATCTCAAAAAATGCAAATAAATGTTATGTACAAACACAAAAATAACAGAAAATAAAGATATGGATTTATAGTGCTACTCCTGTGAATAGTGTTCTTGAAATCTAAAAATAAAAAATAAATTAATGAAATCTGTTCTGCATATTTCTATGTATCATGCTAGAACATCATTTCTTGAACGGCCAAGCACCAAGTGCTCGTGCAAGTCAAATTATATTTTTATTCTATTTAATTGTTTCATGGAATGAGTCACTTTATTATTGCAGACGATCCAAAAAACTTTGGCTCGCATTTATTGTTTTAAAAAAATATCCCACTTCCTATTTATTTCATTTCATATAATCACGTGCTCAAAATGATATTTTTCTACGTTTTATTTGCCGTAGTCATTAACTTATTTTTTTAATCAGAGTTTTTGCAAATAGGATGGTAATGCATTATTAAAAGCTGATTTTTTGAGATGCTCGCGCAGATAATAAAATTTCAATTTTTCGCCGACGGTTTTTTTTATTTTATTTTTTGCCTACTTATTATTATTATTATTTTATTTTTCGCCTACTTATTTTTATCTACCTCATTCCCAAAATAACATCATGTTCTGACACGATAACAAATCTTGGTTTTCTTCAAAATGACGAATCGTTTTTTGAATTTTCAGCCTGGATCCTTGGGAAGAGGCAACACTACGGAACCAAACTCTACAGGACGGGCAGTAGTCAACGCATGCTAAGAAAAACTGAAAATTCCGGCTAGCTCTACAGCAAATACTTGTTCCGACGGGACAATAACATACCGCAAAATCATTTTCTTTTTTACCGCACATGCGTTTGTAGAATTTCGCGGAGTATTTTAAGCGGGGACGTGAAAAAAAAAAGATTAATTCCGACGTTTTTTACTCTTTGTTCTTTCTGTTGCGAGGCTGTGGATGCCTTTTTCTCCATTTCATTTGCACTTTCTTTTCTATAGCTTTCCAAATTTAGGCATTGTTCATCTTTTTATCTTATTATGTTTTTTTGGGGTAAATTTCCATCATTTTAATACGATAGGTGGGGAAAAAAATTCAGGAACACCAAAACGGCAATTTAAAACCAAGCATGGAACACCTGAATCTATCATATGAAACTGTAGCAAACATATATCAGTCATTTTCTGCGCATGCGCTGCCTATTGGTAATCTTATAACTAGCCAAATTTAAACCAAGAATCATTATAATTGTATGGAATTATATCGATCATTGATATGCTTTTGATTTACTTTTCCTTTGGTATTTGATTTCACATCTAAATCAAATGTTGTTTTCAATTTTTTTCCATCCATGAAAAGAGAGAGTAATGCAGTCTTCAAAAAGATTCGAATTCAGAAAATTGACGAATCTCGACTTTTCAGACATCCCCGAATCCCTAAACACACATTTTGGAATCATGTCTGTGGAGAAGATAACTCAAAATTGTTTCAGAAAGATCACTGAAATTTAGTATATGAAATTACGGTTACATTTGTAAATTTCTATCAAAGTGTGAATGAAATCCGTCCCAGAAATACTGAATGGCTGGCTGTTCAATTACAAATAATTCGATATCTACAAATATAAAAAGGGCTAAATTGATACATTTTTACAAAAGTTTAGCATCCAAAATATAGAAGCTTATCAAATTTTGA
>JAOUZG010027945.1:374224-402648 GCA_026289955.1 Argiope argentata
AACCGTAGTTGAATTTAGAACAAAATTTGGCTGAGTCTAGATTAAATATTTTAAATCTATTTTCTAAATTTTATCTAAATAGCTCTCTCCGTTTTGCAGACAAACAGACAGACGGGGCAGTTCTGAAAAATGCCTTCTTCTTCAGGGAAGTCTAACGCATCGAGATTCATCAATATCTCAAATTTGATTTTTTTTTTTTTTACGATTACAATACTTTATATTCGAGAAGGTGAATTGAAGTTAATTTTCCAAAACCAACACACATGTATTCAAAAAGATTCGGGATAGCCTAATTGGTAGGGTGTTGGATTCGCATCCTTTGGGCTGCAGTTTGAACCCGCTAGCCAAAGACCCCGTGTGTGTTTATTAGGCCTTTATAAGCTGGTTGGTATGGTGATGGGTTCGCATCCGTTAAGTTGCGAGTTCGAACTCGCCAGTGGAAGGCTGTGTGTGTGTGTGTGTGTGTGTGTGTGTGTGTGTGTGTGTGTGTGTGTGTGTGTGTGTGTGTGTGTGTGTGTGGAGAGAGAGAGAGAGAGAGAGAGAGAGAGTAAAACTAGCGTAAATCACCGTTCAATTTTCCCCCCAAAATACAATTCGTGAAGCACTAGAAAGCATTTTCCTTCAATCTCAGACTATTTTCTTGTAAGCGCGATAATTATATTAATATTTATTCGATTTGAGCCAGTGGGGATATATTAAAGAGAAGATTTAAAAAAATACTATTCCCATTGCTCAAATCTCTCAAAAATTTCAGATATTGTCAGTAGAGGGTGAAGGAATTTTTTTTCATCAACTATTTTTCATTTATTGTAAATAATGATTATTAAGTAACCAGTCGCATGGTTTAATGCATTTGATAAACTAAAAAAAAATCTTTTGACATGTTAGTTGGTAAGAGGATATTTATTTTACCCCAAATTAAAATTAAATAAAAATTTATAACCACTCCCCGCCTCTTCACCTATTACTCTCCACCCTCAAGCTTAAATTAAAAAATATTTGAAGTTACTCTCTAATTTCTAAACAATTGCAGCAACCAAGAAACTTAATAAAAGAAAATAATGTTTTATCACGATAGTCGCCAAATTTGGAAAATCTTTCTGTCTTCTATATATTGAGGAAATTTCAGCAGAACGTCATTACCATCAGCTAAAAGCTTCCGCTTACAAATCTTAGCCGAAACTCTACCTATAATGAAATCCTTGCCACTTTGTATCCAATCAATGCTATTCTATCCGCCAAAAACTTTTTAATGGACATTGGTTTTTCGAATTCTAGGAAACGTGACTGATGAAATTTGATCATTGTTCCATGATTCAGATTTTTATCCTTCAATAAAACGTTATTTGACGTTTAAATCGGATTAAAATTACTCCAGTTATAGTATTTAAAAATAATATGGGGCAAGTTTTTGGACGCACCTTCTAACGCCACACAAATTGAGTTTCTAGTATATGTTGCATAGTTACTTGTTTTGATGTGCTCTATTACCTTTTAACGCAAATACTAAAAATTTTGAAACACCCTGAATATGTAATAAATATTTATGTGCATTTTATAAACCAAAAATAAAAATAATATTAGAATTTTACTTTATGCGTAATATGGAAATTTTTATCATACTATATCAGAATTAAATGCAAAGTTTACTTTCTTACTCACAATGAGAAAATATTATAATCCTTAAAAAAATTCGAAATCGAGATTTTAAAACATTTTCACAGTCCTTTCTTTCTTTCTTTTTTTTAAGTTTGAAAAATGCGTTTTTGGAATTAAGTCTATCTGTTTGTGAATCGGATAACTCAAAAACGTTCTAAGTTAAGAAGAAAAAATTTGGCATGTGTTCTTTACACCAAATTTGTATATTTCTAACAAATTTAGATCGAAATCCAATTTGAACGTCTGACTGTCCGAGTCCAAGTGAACACGATTATTATACGCAAATAAAAAAATAGATAAATTTTGGTTCACAGTTTTGGCATATGAATTACAGATCCATATCAGATTTTGATCAAAACATAGAACTGGTTTATGCGGTTTTTGGAGTGAGTAATCGAAAGCACTTAATAGCTTTATTTGAGATGGATTTAGATAAGTAAAATTCGTAAAGCGATTTCGTTTCTGAAATTGTATTTCAGTGTCATATTTCAATTGAAATCGAATGGCAATTAGCATCCAAAAAATATATTTTGCTCACTTACATATTCTGTTAAACTATACTAAAAAGCGGAATATTCTCTTGGTCGGACTTTTAAAATAAAAATCCGAGCTATCGTTGTACTCAAGTCTTAAATCAACGTCCTTTCTATTTATGCGACTTGAACAGAGGAAAATATGTCTTTCATTAGGATATATTCTAGAAAGTTGTGTGGTGACTATCATCGCTGATTTGACCGCATTAAACGAACTCACTTTATTCGGGAGTTCAGTATATTTCTCATGTATTATGTAGATGAGAAAGTACAGCAGCCGTCTTCGAGATTTTAGAGAATCTTCATTGCTGTTTTAGGCATGGTTGCTGTTTTAGACATCCCTCAGTTCGAAAAAACACATTTTAAGAAAATATCCGTCCATCAGTCTGTCTTTGATAAAGATAATTCAGAGAAATTTTCAGCCAGGCGGTTAAAAATAGGCATACAGTCTTTGATCGGCGTCCTGGCACAGAGGTAGCGCGTCTTCCTGGGCTTCCAAAGTTCGAGTCCCGGTTAGGGCATGGTTGCTCTTCTGTGTACTATCTGAATGTGTCTTCCCCCTGTAAAATGGCGCTGTGCAAGCGAATGTGATGCGTGTGCAGCTAAGTAATACTTTTGGCCCTAGTTGACGCTATTTCAAAAACAAGAGACACTTATTCGGCTTAAAATCGCTGACGGCCGTCACCACTCTTATCAATGGCAAGTGTCATTAGTAACAACATACGGTATTTGCACTAAATTTGCAGATTTCTATCAAATAGTGAGCAAAATCTGTTAAGAGAAAGTTTGTCTGTCCTATCGTTCAAATACAAGTGAACACCAAACAGGGCTGAGTAGATAATATTCGGTACATAGATTTAACATCCATAATGTAGACGCCTATCAGATTTTGAATCAAATCTAATAAGGAACTGATTATCTTCCTGGCTGTACTATTATAAACATGTAAAAATAAAGAAGCAATGACTTAAACACTTTTTGGGATTTCGTGTTTCAATCGATTGGGAAAAACGTCTCTAAACCACAAATTCGATTTTCGGACTCTGATCGATTCGATTTTTGGCATACATCTGATTAGTTGACAAAAAACTCACCAGGAATGGTACAAAAGATACAGTAAAAAGGTCGAATTAACGCCAAAAGTTAATATTTCGTAAATATTGTACGCCAATGTCATGCAAGGAATTCTCTCTCAGGATAATTTATTAGAGAATAAGAGAGAAAGTTTTGGGGAGACCACTCATATTGGTTTAAATTTGCACGAATCATTTGATATATTTTCCAAAAGAACTATTAAGCATCGTGCTGAGTCTCTTAATTACCCAGATGTATAACCTACCTGTTTCTTTTTCAAAACCCCACGGAGAAGAATTCAATAACCTTAATCAATCATTAATTAATAAAAGGCATTCTTAAAAAGATCCCTCCTTAATCCCCCCGTGGGAGACACATTCTTAAGAACTTCTAACGACACTAATCAATAATCAAGAACCAGAATTCCGCCCGAGACCATCTCTCGGAATACATATTTCTCGAAAAAGATCCCAAAAATGGGAAATAATAATAATAATAAAAAAGGAGCGGGGATGGGGCGGCCTAAAAGGCTTCTCCGTCTCTTTCCACGAGGAGCGAGACTGAGGAGACTTTTTCCGAGACTTGTTGGAGAGATAATTACTGAAGACGGGCCCAGTCATTTCGCTTCGCCAGATTTTAATTAAGGATCGTAATGAAATACAGGATTGAATCTGTCAGCGATCTTAATGCTCCAATGGCTTCTCATGTCATCATCTTGGCGATTGGAGGATTGCAGAGAGGGAAGGGAGGGGGGTCACCAGCTCTCTGCCTTCGCTTCGTCCCCTCCCCCCCTCTCTCTCAGCTCATCATCTTTCCCCGGCTCTGCGCTGTCTTGTTCCTTCTTCTTCAATTTTTATTAGTATTATTATTATGATTCTTTTTAATCTAATTACGTTTCTCGTTGTCGACTTGGGGGAAGTTTTCATTCCGCATTCCGGGGTAGATTTTTCCGGGTGAGATTTGCTGTGGGGGTGAGGGGGGGAGTGGGTTTTATGGGGTGATGTGTGAGATACAGTGAGAAGTAATTTTTTTAAGGTGGAAATTGAGATCTATTTTTACTTTCTTACTTTTTCAGAAGTGGTCATTTACCGCTCTTGATGGAACTCATCGATTTTTTTGGACAGTTAAGAAATTTGTCGGTTTGATTTGATAGAAGTAATACAATATTGGAAAGAAAAGAAAAAAAAAACGATTAGATAATTATCGATTTTTTTTCATGTTCCATCATCTAGATGCTGTATCAAAACTATTTTTATACAACTGTCGTACTAATAAACTAACGATTCCATAAAATTTCTTGCTCTAGTGAAACCAATCTGTGTGAACTTTAATCACCCCATGGATTGTTTTAACCACGTGGATTGAAATTACTGTGCCAGAAGATTCTTTTCTTTGGTATATGAGTTGGTGTAATCTCTCAGGTCTTCTTGTTCCCAAAAATAAAACTTATGTGAAACTCTACCATCAGATGATTATATTCCCCTATTTTTTATTATAACAATTTGTTAGGTTGGTTACAAATGATAAAGTGTTTTGTGTATTTTAAGTATAAATGTACCTTGTTAGTAAAGGTAATATCTGACTATTAAACTTGAAAAATTTGCGAAAAATTCAATAGTAAAATGTTGTAAAAGTTTTCAGTTCCGTAGAAAAATATTTGCAAATAAATCTAAAAAGAAATTTATGTCAACATGAGTGCAACTACATATATGGTAACAAAATTAAATGATGACGTAAAAAATTGCTAAAATAAAATATGATGAAAAGGTTCATATTAAAGGTAAAATATAAAATATAAGCACCTCAAAAGATGAATATTAGGAATCAATGAAACAGCTATAGGAATGTGATAGGAATATACAAATAATAAGAGAAACAACCGAAAATACAATGAATAATAAGAGAAAATAATATCATCAGCTAAATAGGATTGCCTAAAGTAGTTAAATAGGTGCCATTTTTTGAAGATACCTAGTGGTTATTTTGGGATGGACTTTTTAATTAACTTTGATTAGACGAAGAGGACGGAACTTGTACCGGCACTGCCCTCTTCAAACTATTGCATCACACTACTGATAAATTTATCTTTTATCAAACTCTCTTATGTGATGTTTCCTTGAACGACTCAGATCTTGAACATGCAATCCTTTAATTCTAAATTGAAACTTTATTGCTATGTCACCAAGGTCTAAGAAAATCGTTTGGCCACCCCTCCCCCCAAAATATTAAACCCTTTAAATTAAAGGCTTTAAAATTTAAAAATTAAACTTAAATTAAAATTTAAGTCGAGCCTTTAAAAAATGTAAAGTTTTGAGGTTCTAATCCGATATATCGTACCATGATAATGTTTTAAATTTGATTTGTCTATCTTTGCATTACTTTTAAAACCAGTAGATGCAGTTGCCCCAAAACTCTTTATCATGTTCTATTACTATATTATCCCGGCGTCATCCCCGGGAATGCATTACATGGCACTGACATAAAATAATAACAAAACATTAACTTCTTGGATGAATTTAGTGTTTTCATTGAATCTTCAGTAATGGTGGGCCAGTTTCGGTGGCGATTACTCCCTGGCATAATATCCAAAAATCGAATTTAGTCGTATTATTCCCAACCGATTGAAACAAAAAATTAAAGCAAAACTGCACTTGCAAACAAAAAAAATAACATACGAGATTTGAGTTATCGCATTTACATATTTCTTAATAAATGACCGACAAACGATCAATCTCTTATTTGAATTAGCTCAACACTTGACGTGCCTACGTTATAAATGTTAGATCCGTTTACGGAAATTTATCCATCTATTCTCTCTTCGTTTTGTAATTATCGTATTAAACTATATTCCAATAGCAAACACCGTATACTAAATTTCGTCTGTCTTGATCAGGGATGTCGAACCTTTATGGATCAACATGCCATTTTTTTTTTAAAAAAAAATGTTTAATGAAGTGTAGACGTGCCGGCAAGTAATTTTTATTTGTGATTACTGGGAAAATAATAAAACTAAATACTAAAAACTACGAACAAATACATTTTGCATTGTATGGTAGTAAAGGTTTAAAAATTTCCTTTTCTCCTCCTCCAAAAAAAAAAAGTTCACAAATCATCACCAGGGGGAAAATGGTTTTGTATACAATATTATTAAGCAATATAGGACATGAAGTTATCAGTTTCCAATGTGTTTAATCGTTTCTAAAACGTGTTATAAAGCTTGTTCAATGTGTTTTCCACCATTTCCTGAAAACATATTAAATCACATTTCTGCATTCTTAACAGCAGCTCTTAGTATTTCAGGAGGAATGTTACGCACATATCGATAAATCGTATCTTTCAGTTCCATCAAATTGTTTAGATTATCACCATAAACAATGCTTTTGAGATGACACACATTGAAAATATTTTAAAGATCATTTCAGAAACGATTAAACATATTTGAAACCGGTGTTTTAATGTCCCATTTTGCTTAACAAACGCCCTTAACATCAGGCGATTTTTTTTTTTTTTTTTTTTTTTTTTTGCTGAAAAGAAATTTCTATGATTTTTTTAAAGTTTTTTAGCAAGTTTGATAATATTTGGTCCAGTAGTTTTCCCTTTCATAAACATTTAGAAATTGAACTTTAATTTTAACCCCCCCCCCCTGTAGATCATAAAGGGACCATCTCCTGTGATGAATTTCGAGTTTTAACTGAATTTAGGCAAATGTATACACGAAATGACCCATTTAAGTAAAGCATAAGAGAATCAATTAAAGAATACTCTAGGTGATATTATTATTTCAAATAAATAAAAATAATCTAATTTTCCTTTAAAGTTTAGCCAAAACTGTTCTATCTGTAGATGCGAAATTTGGAACCGACTCCCAGAAAAGGCCACTTCGCCCCAACAGAAATTAGCCGTGTTTCATTAGGCAAGGCGAGAAAAGAGGAAACAAAGCCTCGGAGTTTAATGGCTTCATCTCGGATCCGAGTAAAGCTAAGAAAACAATCGGGCTGTCACTTCATCGATCGGGGCGCCCTGTGCAAAGAAGGAGCGTCCCACACGGAAATGGGCGCTAATTGAAAAGGGCAATCGAACCCCGCCGTTAGGAATATTGGTTCCGGAGGTGCCGTTTGATCAGCTTTCTCGCGGCACCTGAGTGAATCATGCAGGAAGGAAGCAGAACCTTTTTTTTTTAATGAAACGATCATTGTTTTTCTTTGTCCGGGAAAGAGGCGTCGAGGAGCTTTGATGGTAGGCGGTAAGTGCCTCGATTTGATGTTACGAATGCAAATAATGTGTTGACATTCTTATTTAATGCCCGTATGAAAGTAAATAAAGAGGCTTTGAAGACGTTATTGTAAACAGAACTTTTTTTAAAAAAATTTCGAACGATTAGTTTTGATTTATTATTTTATCAACAACATGAACTCTAAAATTCCACTCTTTATTAATGTTTTGTAATTCTTATTTTTTCTTAATCAGAAAAATCTATTTGTGAAAATAGAAATTGTAAAAAAAAGAAGAAAAAGAAAAAAGAAAAAAAAATCTGATGGAAATATTTTAAGAGTGAAATAGAGTTTTAATCATATTTCCTGTGTATTATAATTTATTTAAAGAATGTTTAAACCCAGGTAGATATTGAAATAACTGAAACTGCCAGAGAATGTGTTTACAAAAATTAATGAATCAAATGAAAGGAAGTTTCCATCTATTCACTACAAATTTAGAACAGAAGATTCAGTTCGATACAAAATCAGAAATAAAGCCCCACTGCCAAAAAACAAGGCTCTATTAGTAAAATCAAAAATATATCTCCAAACAAAGATTTTTTTAGTACAAATATAAGCTTAAATTTTTTTTTCCATTTTATTAAAAATTGCTTCCCCCGTATTAATCTTAAATATATTTTAAATTAATCGTTATAATTATAATGGAGTTTCGCTATATTTTTTCTCAACATCATTATTAAATGGTTGTTTGTGAATAGAATCAAAATTTAAGGAAAATAACTTAATAAATCTCAGCTTTTAATAAATATAAGCATCTATGTGTTTTAGTGCTTGTATGTTAGCGTATTACAAGCCAAACTGTTTGACCAAGAGCTATTAAATGCAATTCAGGTATACTTTAAAGAATCAGTACATGCGCTTTCCATAGATTTTTTGAAATTTAAAACAGAATTTTAATGCTTATTTTTGCGATGATTTTCAAAAATACCACCACTCAAAAATTACTTTTGTACCGTTTTAAAGTCCAAAAAATTACCCTTTCAATAATAATAATAAAGTTAGAGACGGTAAAAATTCTTTAGTCTCGATTGAATTGACTTTTAAACCTATTTTCAATTACATTTAACAATAAATTTTTAATCATTGGGAATAAAGCCGAAAAAATTTTCGTTGTTTTATCAAATAGTTAAAAGTTTGGTTTCCGTCTCTTGTTGAAAATTTTTAAAAAGTCTTCGTTTGATATCTATTCAGCTTAGAGAAGGAACTGAAGAAGGAATGGTGACAATACTGTTAAAATTAGAAAACAGTAGAACCAAATGTAATAGCTCTAAGATGGAATGGAACAAGTCTTCATTAGAAGAGTCCAAAATGTAAATTAATTAAAATAATCGGGCTTTAATGTTTGATCATTTGACAAGATATCACGGATATGAGATTTGATTTAAATGGTTTAACTAAATAAAATAAAATAAATATTTCCAGCTTGCCAATATATCGAGAAAGGATATTATCATTCAGAGCATACAACTGTTTAATTTAGAATTAGGATATACTAGGAAGAGAGTGAAAAAAGCAATGGATTATGAAATTAAATCTTTAGGGAATCCTCTCATCTGTATGGGCAGAAAAGAAACTTCTATAGTTTAGTGTTGTAAATTTTGAAAAAAGGTCTTTATTATAGAGAAATGCATAGGAAACATATTCACTAATCCCACACGAGGTCTAAACTTGCCATCAAAATTTTGTTAAGATCTTTAAAATCGCAGTTAAACTGAATAAAGGTGTTTTTTTAACACCAGTTATCTTTTTAATCGTGGTGACAACTCCTAAAAGCAACTGAGGCACTTTCTAGGAATTGCCATCATTTTGGTGAGCAACGCCCTTTTTTCTTTTGGTTTCAGATAACATCATTGTCATAAAATTTAAAACCTTTCTGTTGCAATCAAATATAACTATCTAAATTGCTAAAAAGGAAGTAAAAATTTACTCTATAGAATTCGTTTCAGAGCAAAATTCACAACTTTTCAAAAGGTCATGTGTGAACAGCGTTCCCACTATAAATTAAAATAACAAATTTATCAATAAATAGATTATTTAACTATAGCTTTTTCATTAGCAAAATGTCTCAACAAAATGTCAATTCATAGGTTATTGTTTGTTTACACCTTTTCAAAAAATGTGAGATCCCTTTCATAAATTGCTAAAGTAATTCACCTAACCTCACTCCATGAGATTTTTTTATTCTCTTTTTATATCCTGTGATTTAAGACGCAGCTAAAGAAAGACAATGAATATGATGAAAGGGTTTTCCTTAAAGAATCTCATGTCCTTTCGACGAGGGGAGAATCCATATCTGAATTCCATTAATAAAGAAATCAAGGCGAAGAAATTGCTGAAGATAGTACAATAAAATTATAAACCAGTGAGAATAGTCTCATTGAAACTTTATCACTTATTCTCGAATAAATGGGCTAATTTATTACTAAGCACGTCGTTGTCGAAAAATGATCATGAAAGAGCTTATTAGCGTGTAATTTTTGGCGATTATATTTCAGCCATTGTAGTTTTATTGCTTTTATACGTATCCGAAAATACCTAATACTTTTTGACGATCTAGGTTCAAGATTGGAAATGGTATTACACTTTACATACTAAATCTTTTTACCAAATTAGCTCAATTTGTTTTGGTTTGGTAGTTTCATCTTTCCTTGTATTCGGATAGCTGGACAGACTGATGTCTCTTAATGTATTAAAATTTAATGGAAAAAACACTTATAAAGTTTTTTTCGTTCAACTAAAAAATTTGTGAGTTGTGTTTACAGACAAACATAATTTCAGAAAAGTGTTTTTCTTACTCAAGTTGGTTTTAGGACTTCAAAATCTAAAGTTCGATTTTATTTTCTGTCTGTTTCAATTTTTTTTTTCTATACTCACGTATCACAACGTCAACCACCTCGAGCCAATTTACTTAGGTGAGCAGAACTCTAATACATTACACCGCCATTGTTTATCTGTTTACACTTATAAGCTCATCTCATGTCCATTGAAACATTTTTAGATGGAATAATTCCATAATTTTGAAAATACGTCACTGCATCTTTTTTTATGGCAGGCAAATCCCAAATTTTAATCATTTTAAAGAGTCAAAAAATCAGAACAGAAAAAGCGCTTAAAGATCTTCTGAGAAACCAACAAAATGGCAGACGACACTTAAGGTTTGCACAATTTTTAAAATAATGACGATTGTTTGCCATTATTGGCAGGTTAGTAAATCATTGGCGACGCCTTCAAATTTGGGGATAACGATCGACGTCTTATACGTAAGTACTTTTTTCCCCCGTACACGGCGTTTACGAGAAAGAAGTTTGAAAGCATAAATCTGTTTATTTTTTAGTCGCATTTTGCCTTTTTTGAATAGCTGTAACCAAAATTTGACAAAGATTTATATCTTGAAACTCGATACTATTTTCAGTGATCATGCTAAACATTGAAACCCTCTATAATGTTATTTGCCGTTCTTGAAGTTGGTGAATATAGCTGGCTCTAAAAAAAATAATTTCTAGTGATATGATGTAATTAATATTATAGATTTCAGAAATTCTATTTAAGAAATTCTTACTAATATTTTCCTTACGCTGATCAATAAATTATATATAGCTTCAGATTTAAAATGGACCTGGGAAAATGTTGTAATGAGAGACATTTGTTGAAATTCTCATCAAGTAGAATAGTTCTTTGGGTTCGAAGAACATTATTAAGAACATCATGAAGATTACAGACTTTTTTGCTTTTTAATCATGTCAGAACATGATGTTGTTTTTGGGATGAGATTTTCAGCATCAACTTAAATCCGAAGGCGAAAAATAAAAATTTTAATATCTGCACGAACATCTCAAAAAAAAATCAGCTTTTAATAATGCGTTGCCATTGCATTTACAAAAGCTCTAAATTAAAAAAATAAATTAATGACTACAGCAAATGAAACCTAGAAAAATGTCATTTTCAGCACGGGATTATATGAAATGAAATAAATAGGATTTGTGGTATTTTTTTAAACAATAAATGCGAGACAAAGTTTTTTTGGATCGTTTGCAATACCAACTCCTTTAGTGAAACCATTGAAATGAATAAAAATATAATTTCACTTGCACGAGCACGCGGTGCTTGCTCGTTCAAGAAATTATGTTCCGACATGATACATTGAAATAAGCATGGCAGATTTCATTTAAATCTTTTTGCTTATTTACTATGAAAAGAAGGAAACTAAAGCTGATAATATCGTGACACATATTATTTCTTCAGGAATAAGTGCATTGTTTTTTAGATTTTCGATAATATATAATTTTCTCTGCGTTCTACTGTGTGCACGTAGGAAAGTTATGTAGCCAAAACAATTACTATGTCAGAATCTTGTCTTCAGCGCACCTATTATCAATAACGAAATAAAACCCAAAGTATGATATGATTTTGGTTCACAAGAAATCATTTAGAGCAGTGGCAGTGATTCCTGTTTGTTTTCCTGAAAATTATGGTGCTTCAATAGAATAAAGTAGAAATGTTTTGCAATGGATTAAAATCGATTCTTTCCAACTGAAATATTCGAATATTATTTTTAACTTCGTGATTTAAAAATACGTCATTTCTGATAAAATGTTACTGCCAATATGTGATTATCAATTATCGTCATATAAAGTAAAAAGTCGATATTTAAATTCAAAGAGAAAAAAAGAATAGAAAGTGCCTATAGGCACTATGTTTTTTACTTAGAGGTAATGATAATCAATACAATTTAATAATTTCTATCCATCCCTGGAAATCCCATTCAAAGGATTGTTTATTATTGCTTTTCTTATGTTTTCGTAGACTATTGTTAATTAAAAATATTCAAATGTTCTAACTTGCAACTTCCTGGAGAAGAAAAAAAATTAACCAAGGGTTTTTTTTCTTACTTTTTTAAATATGCAAAAGATCGGTATGAAAGGGAATATCACCTTTTGAATAAAATGAATTAATTCAATTTAATTAAATAAAATGATAAACATAACTCTCTAAACTAAACAGTTTTTAAATATGATTAAAAAAATGAATGCAATATACCATATTTTATGTTATTTATATTTATACACATTTATCGAATTTGAATTACGTTCGTTTAAGTACGAAATTTATAATCGAGTTTAATTCGGTTTTCGAAGTGCTTGTTTTTTATTGTCATGAGTTCTGAATCACAATACCTTATTTTAATAGTTTCAAAAAAAGATAATCGATTAATTCAATTAAATGTTTATTTCAAATAGCTTTCCCCGTATGGTAGAAAATTTAGAAAAAATTAATTTTTAGACAATAAAATACCAATAACATATTAATAACTGGATTATAAACTCAAGAATAAAAAATAATTAATAACTAAACTAGTGGTTGCAAATATAAAAATAATTAAATAATTTGTGGTTTGCCAATAAATATATGTAACATTATTATTTGTTGAAAGCGTATGGTGGCTTCGAAGACATCGATGACATTTTAAATTTTTAAGCTCTTCTTATTCCGTCACGGGAGACACATATTATCATATATTTACAAGAGACGCGGGAAAGACACACCCGCTCACATTGCGGCACAAAAGCAGAAGCATAAAGAGGGAGGGAAATCATTAATCCTGGTCTTAAATACCATGAGATTTTTGTAGGGAAAATATTTTTTCACAATGCCCATATACAATGAAATTTCGATGGGGATTTCCTCGACAAACGCCTAATCAAGCAAGGGAAACACAGGGATTTCTTAAAGACAGTTTATTTAGCTCAGCAATTTTCATCCTTTCACTCAGAGCGTGGGAATCTGTTGGCTATTAGCCGATTCAGCAATTTTACACAACTTCTGTTGAATTAATTAGATAGAACAAGTGGAATGAATCAGGAGATAAGATAATATTTTTAGAATGATGTTACTGTGGCTAAATTAAGATAAAAATTTGGAAATAATTTAATTTTTAAATATCATTACACACATTCTGCAAAAATTAGGTTAAATTTCGCATAAAACCAGAGCTATTAGAAAGATATTATCATGTCAGAACATGTTTTGGGGACGAAGTTTCTGGTGTCAACAAAAGTCCGTGGGCAAAAAAGAAAAATTTTAATCCGTAGGCGAAAATAAAAATTTTATTATCCACACGAGCATCGAAAAGAAATCAGCTTTTAATAACGCGTTGCCATTGCATTTACAAAAGCTCTGATTTAAAAAAAATAAGTAAATTACTACAGCAAATGAAACCTAGAAAAATGTCATTTTGAGCACGTGATTCTATGGAATGAAATAAATAGGAAATGGGATATTTTTTTAAAACCAATAAATGCTAGACAAAGTTTCTTGGATCGTTTGCAATACTAAACTGACTCATTCAACGAAGCAATTAAAACAAATGAAAATATAATTTAACTTTGCACGAGCGCGTGGTGCTTGGCCGTTCAAGAAATGACGTTCTGACATGATACATTGAAATATGCACAGCAGATTCATCTGTTCCTGAATGGAAATTAAAATTATTGTTAAAAGGAGATATTAATCGAGACGAAACTTCGGTTTAAAAGTGATAAAAACTCGTTTTAATTATTTTAAAAAATTTTAAAATGTTTTACCAAAATAGCACTTTTTTACGAATGATTTTGAAATAAAAATTGTGATATGCCTAATCATTTCTTTCATTAATAATTTTTTTAAATCATATCAATTATATTAAGTTTGTTAGTAGTAAAAATGATGAAGGTATACAATACTCCTATCCTACACTGATAAAATTAATTAGAAGCTAGATTTCATCATTCTTAAAATAATATATCCCTTTTATTCACCGCTTTAATTAATTTTAATAAAAAAGTTCGAAGATAAACTGATTGATTTCATATACATAAATAATTAGCCTTTTTCTCAAATAATTATTTAAAAAAAACACCATTTTCATCTTATTGAGAGTGTCTTTTTTTTTTTTTTTTTTTTTTGTTGCGCTCACAGTCCAACTTTTCCTAAAGATACAAAAGGAAACACGTGAAAGCTCTTCAAAAAGAAGTCCAGGAACAGCGTGCATGCTTCCAAGCCCCTCCTTCATCATCCAGAAAGGCGGAGCTAGAATCTCATTGGCCACTGTCAAACGATGGGCGGAGCCTCTGAAGACGCTGCTCCTGCATCCATGGCCGCCATGTCAGACATCCAGTTTTAATGCAATTAGGCAGGAGCCATGGACTCCCGGCTTTACGCCACCGGTCCGCTGGTGGGAACTTTGCCCATTGCACCGTACAGTGTGCCTTTGGGGCATCACTACGCGCGGCTGAGGCCGGGTGTACCTCAGTCGTACAGTATCGAAGGTATTTTGGGTGTACAACCTCCCTTCGTCGCCAGCGTACCCGATACGCCGGCGGTACATCGGGGTTCCCAGCAAAAGATCATCTCGTCACCTGTTGGGAAACCTAGCCTACCTAAAAAAGGTAAGATTGGCTTATTTGCTTAACAAACTTTTCTATTCCAAAGTATCAGTAATATCGTACAAATGATAGATAATGCATTTGGGGGGGAGGGGCTTCAAATATATAAAAAAAATTATATCAAGTATCTATGCATATTATAAGGGGGGAATAGCTCTCGAACGAGTAGTTTCCTGAAATTTCCAAATTTCCTTACTTTTATTGCATAGTTAAAAGCAAAATTAAAACTGTTTAGATGTTTGTGTATTATGACAGAAAAGCTAAGTCATAGTTAAATGTGTTTTAAAAACACTAGTATCTTCCTAGTTTGTTTGTTTATTTGTAAGACATATATTATAGTCTCAGAAATTTGAAAAAAAAAACATTTCTAAGAAGTTTCTAGCTAATGCATGCATATCTGAGCTTGTTAGAACTAAAAAATCAACATTGCATATTTTGTCTTGATGAATCTATGGAGCAATTTGGTAAAGATGATACTCAGAAAAATCAAATTATTCTATTTAATATCGTAAATTTGTTTTTAAAAAGTGTGTAAATTCAGGATATATCCAGTTTGTGATAATAATCTATCATAAAACTGTAAATACGTTGATTCAAATTCGTAAAAACATGCAAAATATTTATATTTTCAAAATTTATCAAAATAGTATCGGAAATTCTTTCATTTGTAAGATATTGTATTACATTCGGTGACAAATATAGTTTAAAACAAAGCATTTTTCTTAAAGCACATCGAGGGGTTATAGATATCCTATTATATAAATCAAAATATTCACTAAAACAATGAAAACTTTATATGAACTCTTTATATTTGCATAAAAAAATGCTCACAAGATATGAAAATAATATATCTTCACTTCTGCTTTTATTTTGAAAAATATTATTATTATTAATTTTCATGTGAAATTTTATATAAAATATTTGAATAGGTTTCCAATAATTGTACTTTTGTACATTTCCAAAACATATTTTTTTGAAGTTTAAAAACTTCAATAGAATGAAAAAAAATGTTTTCTGGATACAAAATTAACATTTATTTTCTTAATCAGCGTTTTAGTCATCTTTTATTTGAAGATCAATGCATTAATAAAGCCTTGTATATAGCCTTTTTAGAATCGAATACAGAAAAATGTTTGAAATTCGTAAAATTCGGAATCTCTAATAATTAATGTTATCGTTGTTATTATTATTATCATCTCATTGGAGGTAAATAATTCATTTTGGAAATGTACTTTTTGAAAATAAATTCTCTTAAACCCTGAAATAATTGATAATACAGAGTTTATATAATTCCGATTATATATTTATAAATTCATATAATTACATCTATCCAGAATAATTTTCATCAAATCTAATCCGAATGATTTGAATAATTGATGAAAAAGAAAAGTTGTATCTCGAGTAATAAAAAGTGTAAATTGCTTTTAACGCATTAATTCATTAATTTCAAAAACAATGTTGTTTAACTTTTATATTCTTGCATATT
Source organism: Argiope argentata (assembly GCA_026289955.1). Taxonomy (NCBI): domain Eukaryota; kingdom Metazoa; phylum Arthropoda; class Arachnida; order Araneae; family Araneidae; genus Argiope; species Argiope argentata. The sequence goes on from JAOUZG010027945.1 coordinate 390,672, forward strand.
GTTTATTGTAATGTATTAAAATAACAACTAAAATACCTGTTTCATTATCTTTATTTATTTTTCAAGAAAATATTTTATTTGCAAAGTTTTTCCTCTTTTCTCTCTCTCTCGAAATTAACTGGATAATAGGAGATCCAGATAACTGAAGATTAGATTATTGGAATTCTAATGTTAACACATTAAAATGACAGACACTATAAATAGAAAAATAATCTGTGCAATCGTGTTGCTTGAATGGGATTCAAATGGAAAATACAATGCATTTATAGTACGTTAAAATATTTCTACGGAAATCAAAGAAAGCTAGAAAAAAATTATAAATAAAAATGGACATGATTATATTTATAAATATAAACATGTTTTTATGTTTTTCATATTATTATTTGTTGCTCGTTTTTGATTTAGGAAAATTTAAAAAATAAATAACAAAAAAGTAAAATTGCTATTGAATTAATGAAAGTAATTATCAACATATTTGTCGAGAAAAACAACTAATCACATACCATTAATTAAAAGAGAAGAATCAATCATATAAAAAATGTTTTGGTTGCAAATATTTATTTATAAACATTGCATAACTGTGGTTAATCGAATAAATTAAGCAAGCAAATAACCTTGAATTTTTAAAGATTTCTTTATTTTAAACTTAATGCTTTTTTTAAATCGTTGCATGCATTTCTTTGAAGTTTGTATTATGTCATTTCATTTCATATATTTCATGCAAAGAAAATCAAGTTTAAAACCTATTTATCTCACGGTATTGATTAGAATAAAAATTATTGTGTCTTTTTTGGGAAATATTCTTCAATTCTCATTAACAAATTAAATATTTTTTATCTCATTGAACATTAAAATATAATAGGGTATGTTTGTATTATTAATACCGAAAAATTAAATATTTTCTACAATTTCTAACTAAGAATTTAATAAAATAATTAATACTAATAATTTTATATTTTGTACAATTGAGTAAAAATTTAAAAGCATCTGTATTAGCGAATGCATATTTAAATAATTGAAATATTTCCGAATTATTTTTGTTTTAATTAAAATTTTTTATAAATCTGTATAAAATCTATATAAAGTTGTACAAATCTGTATAAAATAAGTTTGCAACAGTTGAAAAATTTTCTTCAAAATTAATAATAATTTTGTGGGGTAAAATGAATCACATTATTAGTTTATTATGTATTCATGTACATACAGAATAACCAAAAATCACCAACAAATGAATGAAGACCATTTAGGAGCTTTAACATGGTAATATGGTAGGTACATAGGATAGAATAGGATAGATAGCACATGCAACTTTATTCATGTGACAGGCATATTTGAAAATAATTCGTCTTTTATAAGGCAGATTGTTGAACCTAGAGAGCTGCCTACTTTGGTATGTAGTTACTTCTTAGGTAGAAAATGCCCGCTAAAAAAGTTTTCCAAAATTTCTCCTAAAATTTAATACAAATTTTAAAGTTTACCCTCTAAAACGTCTGAGCATATTATCGAGCGAAATCTACTTTTAAACCAGTTTTAAGTTTAAAAAAGTAGACAGTCCGTTTTTACTTCAATATATATAAATATATTCTAATTTTTCAATATATATATTTTTTTATTTTGCAATATAGCTTTCGAAAATGCTTTTTGTTATATTAGTTATCGAATTTATAATTTCGCTCTTTGTGAAGCAATACAGTATTTTTTTGTTTTTGTTTGCAGGTGTTTTTATGGCGGCTTCATTATTTAAGAGTAAATTAAAAAAACAAAACCTTTTAGAATAATCACTAAACATTTTAATTTTTTTTTCTTTTATATTTGGAATCATTTAACGGTACCAAACGCTCCTGATCAGAATATGTGCATTTCGTATAACTGAACATTATTTAATATGCTATGCTAAAAAAATGATAAGCTCTGAAAAATGTTTTGATTACTTAAATTTTTAATTTGAGTTCCTCATAGTTTAATAACTCTAAAAGTCTAAAACACTTTTTAGGAATTAAAAATTTTTTCTCATACTTATGAAAATGCTCCCCAGTAGCACCCCCCTCCCAAGAAACATAAAAAGTAATGGGTAATTAATTGGTAAGATGAAACTAAAATAACGCACTTTTTTTTTATCTATATATATATATATATACTTTATCTTAGAACTAAAAAAATGTTTTTACTGCTTTAAGTTATAAACAATGCTTATTTTTTAAAATAAATTAGTTGAAGTTGAACGATTTTGATCAGTTTTTTAAAGGTTATTAAAAATATCTTTTTGAATAATTTGAAAATATCAATAAATATAAAATTTTACAGGAATTAAAATTTTTTTTCGTAAGTGTAGAATTTTAGAACGTTTATTGTAGACATTAAAAATTAAAAACTTTGCTTTTCAGCCTTACTTTTCTATTTAATGCATTATTTCTCGGTATATGAAATTTAACTTAATAGCGGAGTAAGTCGATTTAAAATAACAAAGGAAGAAATATTAGAGATTTAATACTTCGTAGTATGATTATGTTTTTGTCATTGTTAATGATATTTGATTCGATTATCTTATTTTTGTGTGATTTTTTAAAGTGATGTTATAATTATATAGCAGCGACAAATAATTTAAGTACAAGAAAATGTATTTAATATCGTCGTAACGCGAGTGAGTATAAAACCATTTACTAAAAAAAAGAAAAGTATTGTTAAAAATATGCTCAAAAATATTTTGGAAATTTATTATAATTAAGAAAGAATTGTACGATAATTAAAAATGCTGTTACTAAAAAAAAACTTATATATATTTTTAATTTTAAAGTTGTTTAAAAATGTTTTTTTTTAAATAATTTGATTCTGGGGAGGGGGGGTTGTACGTGAAAACGCGGAAATACAACGAATTGAAAAATGTAACATAATTAAAATGTCGTCCTGCCGTCAATATTGTATATTGGAATTAAATTTTAGACTCAATATTTAGCAAACCGAAGTTATTTAAAATCTCTACTCTGTTTTTTTTTTCATTGAACTATGAAACATTGTTTGTATATTATATATAACTCTCTGTATATAGTTATTATAGTATCAAAAAAGTAGTATCCTTTGTAGTATAGTATCAATAAATATTCTGTTATTATATGAAGAAGTCGAGGGGAGAAACTCCTGCTAGTTGAATAATTGTTACACTCTCAGAAAAAAAAATTCAATTATTTCTTTCAACTGCTTTTTAAAATTTCAATATTTAATGTATGTGTATGTGTTAATTATTTGGGAAAAAAAAGCATTAACCTTATCTTTTAAAAGAAATAGAAGATGTAAGTTTAATGTTTTCCCCCAAAGGTTAATCATTTGAAAAACATTAACCTTATCATCCATGTTAAATGATCAAATTTACTTTTCTCTTATTAATTTATCTCATTTCCATCATTTGTCAATGAACTTGATGAAACTTGATTTATCATTTTATTTCATCATTATTTATGTATTAATTGTTCCCGACTTCCATAAAAGTACTAATACATATTCATGCATCATATAAGAAATAGTAAATAGTATCAGCGCAAAGCGATTTAGGCCGAACAGGTTTCTAAACACTGCCTGCTTTTCATTCATCCAGCGTTTCGACTATAATTTGAGATCTTATCTAAGAATCATCTGTAATGAAAGTCTTCATAACAGGAAATTAATTTAAAGCGTCGTCTTTTTTCTTATTTTATTCCCTCAACAATTTTTATGTGGTTTTGAAACTTTGTTATTTATTCCCTAAGAGTTTCATTCCCCCTTTTTTTTCTCTCATTTGCGAAAAGTACATAGAGAAAACACTTGAATCATCAACCGATTCGATTTTAGAAATTTATTTATATCTGCACGTTACAGATATCTGGTGTTCGAAAAACGCAACAATGTCTGTCTGTCTATTTCGGAACACCGTAACTCAGAAACATTTTGAGCAATATAGATGCCATATAGAATATTATCTTCATATCAAACTTGTAGATGTCTATCCATTTTTTTTAAAAAATACATTCTGAGGAAGTCTGTATATCTGATTGCCCGGATATAAGTTGGTTCGACAACTACAGATCGAACAGAGCTAGATGGATAAAATTTGGCGCACAGATTTAGAGCCCAAACCAAATTTTAAACCAAATATACCAACTCGACTGTTTATCCATTCTTTGGCATTCACGTAAGCGCGTTAATTAAAACACATAATAGCTTAGACAAATGAAATTTGTACAACATTTTAGCATCTAAAGTGCATACTTTTATGTAATACTTACTTATATTATACTTTTTTGTAACTAAATCATCAGGGGTCTGACTGTTTCTCGGATTGTATTTTCATAATAATATAAACGCAATAATTCAAACACGCAATGATTTAATTAACGAAATTTGATGTAACTTTGTGACCAATTATTGTCTTGTGACTACAACTGCAATTTTGATTTTCATTAAGTCGGGATAAAGACTTGCAAAATACACAATCGTTATTTTTATATTGACTGCACGCCAGAAAATAACTTAAAAAATAATCATCATAGAGCATAATGTTATAGTTTTCCCAATTACATCATTCTAGAATATAATGTTATAGTTTTTCCTATATAATGTTATATTTTTCACCAAAGAATCGCCATAAAACATAATATCATAGTTTCCCTTATATAATCATCCTAGAACATAATGTTATAGCTTTCACTATATTATCACCATAGAACATAACGTCATAGTTTTAATACTAATTAATAATACACATTTATTAGACCGCATCTAAGAAAGTTACGGGAAGACCATGTCCGCTATCCCTCCCGCCCGATGTATGTGAAATGTACAGATAAAAGGCATTGTAATCATCGTTGAATTAAACATAAGAAGTATTGATAAATTTCCATGTTTCAGGACATCCTGAACCCGAAAAAACATATTTTTGGGATTATGGTAGTCTGTCCACTTGTGAACATGGTAATTCGTAAGCACAATAAGCTACATGAATGAAATTTAGTTCGAAATATTTTCACCATATTTATTAAGTTTCGGATGAATTCTGTAAATGAGAAATCTATGAACACAAAGAACTAGATGAATAAAATTAGGTGAACGAAGATTTATCAATAGAATTGCAAATTTGAGTCTGATTTTGGATTCACACGCTTAAAGGTTTAACCATCTGTTGATTTGTATGTGAGCGTGATAATTCGAAAATGCATTAACTAAACACAAATGAAATATGGTCTTCGTTCTTGTCACCAATTTATAAATATGAGCCAAATTTTAAGTTATATTGAAGACTTGTGCAGTTATAAGAGATCCCGCTTCAGTCAGAAGGTATCTCCTGTAGTGGTGGATGGGTGAATAAAAATTAAATATGTCTCCTGGTGGATGGCATTAACTTTCCTTCTTCTTTGGGGTACGAAGACAGTTTGACTCTACTCTGCGATACCCTGTAGTGCTACACTTGTAATTATCAAGGATTACCGACTGACGAAAACTGGTTCAATATCCTCCTAACACGAGTTTCTATTGACGGAAAGAGAGACATTTATATTCCACACACAATTCTATTCGCTATATTAACCCTTTCGCGACGGCGCGCCTGTGCCACTCTTCGCTATTTTTCGCAACAGAGTGACTGACTATACTTCGCCACGTTTCGCCACGTTTTCGCCGCCGTATCTAGATGACGTCAGCCTCTGTGGATGAAAAAGTGGCTGCCGTATATATACGGCGTCAGCCTCTGTGGACCAAAAAGTGGCTGCCGTATATATACGGCGTCAGCCGCTGTGGACGAAAAAGTGGCTGCCGTATATATACGGCGTCAGCCGCTGTGATGCATCAAGTGACTGCCGTATATATACGGCAACCGTCGCGAAAGGGTTAATATCTATATTAATCAAAATGTATATTAATTCTATCTATATTAATTCAAAAGCATTTGAATTAGCATATAAGCGAAGGACATGCATTTAGAATTACAATTAACTCGCTACTTATGCAAAAAAAAGCAGGAATGGTCTCTCAAAATTTGTGTATATATTCTCTGATGAATTTGTCGTATCATGGCATTGGCATAAAAGAGTTACTAAATATTAACTTTTGACGTGAATTTAGCATTTCAACTAAATATATCATATTCTTGGTGATGGGTCTCTGATATATATTGTTAAAAGTATTGGAAAATCGAATTTCTGCTATGTACTTGTTTTTTTCAACTGATTGGAACATGTATTCGACAAAAAACTGCAAAATTCGAAGTCACAGAATTCCATACCAAATTTGATATATTTATGCAGTTGTATTTTTGAATTAACACGGTTATATGTTTCTGAAAGTACAAACCGACAAACAATTAATCTGTAGTTGCATTTGGCTGAAAATTTATCAGGTATTTTTCTTATAAATGTTAAATCTGTGTATTAAACCTTATTTATCTAGCTCTTTCCGTTTTGCAGTTATGTTGTTAACTTATATTCTAACATCCAGGCAGACAGACGAATTTTCTCTACACAGATTTTACTCAAAACTTGACAGAAATCTGAAAAATTGGCTTAAATACAGTATGCCAAACTGCAACCATTTAGTAATCTTTTTTGTCACAAACAGACATTTTCCAAAAATCCTTTTTTTTTAAGTTCATGGTCCAAAACGTTGAGTTTGTTATATTAAAGTCTCGTTGTAAAACAACAGTTGGGATATTTTGAGAGTGACCTCGTAATCTTGAATCCCAGTTAGAGGATGAGAACGACACCTGAGCTGGTACCACTATCTCTACACCATACCACACTAATGGAAGGACGTTTGACTCTGACATATTTAACGTGCAACAGACCCCCTTACAGGACGGTTCTTTGCTGAAATTGGATTTCGAAACCCTACGGTTCACGAGCCGAGACCTTACCACCAGGCCACCACGGCCCCCAAAACGTTATTACAATGTATTAAAAACATTTTAAATTTTATTAAAAGAAAGAAAAAGTAGGATAATTATGTATAACTGATTATCAATAAAAAATATTATCATGCCAGAACATGATGTTTTTTTTTTGGGGGGGGGGATGTGGTTTTTGGCGTCAACAAAAATCCGTAGGCGAAGAATAAACATTTTATTATCTGTTCAAGCATCTCAAAAAATCAGCTTTTAATAATGCTTCGCCATCGCATTTACAAAAGCTCCGATTTAAAAAAATAAATTAATGACTATAGCAAATGAAACCTAGAAAAATGTTATTTTCAGCACGGGATTATATGAAATGAAATAAATAGGATATGTGGTATTTTTTTAAACAATAAATGCGAAACAAAGGTTTTTTTTGGATTGTTTGCAATACTAAAGTGACTCATTAGATGAACCAATTAAAATGAATAAAAATATAATTTAACTTGTACGAGCACGGGGTGCTTGGCCGTTCGAGAAATGATGTTCTGACATGATACATTGAAACATGCATAGCCGATTTCATTTTAATCTTTAATTTAAAATTGAAAAGAGTTATAAGAAGGATGCTAATGTGCAATAATATATTATAAAGTTACGATGAAATCCGTTAAAATGTCTGAAATTTTTAATTTAAAATTCAATTTAAATTTTGAAAAAAAATTTTAATAAGTATTTACTACCTAAAAAGTAAATACAGATCAATTTGGTGGTCTCATGTCTAATGAAATGCTTTGTACGAATGAATTATGTAACATCTACATCACCTCACTCAATCAGCAGGTAATATGCCTACCGTAAAAATTATCATGTTAAAGAATCTACGCTTGATGAGTTAAGCAATGGCAGAAGGAAGGCCGTTTCAAAGAAAGTAAAGAAACACCTTTTCGCTCAAAATTCAAGAGAAGTAAATTGGGTGCTAAGGACTTATTGTTCAAAACGGCTCATAAATTATTTAACACATCCTCTCATTTAGACTTTCACTTTAATGAATCTTTGCTATCAAGAGAACAGAATCAAAATTCAATGGGATGCATTGAACAACAATTATGATAATAGGCTTGGCAGAATTCATGACTTATTGATAAATAGCGGCGAAAAAGAAAAGAAAAAACCCCGTCATTTTGTATCTCAGAGAGAGAAGAAGAAAGACAAGACAGTTCTCCTATCATACGATCTTTTCTTTATTCGATCTGTCACCAAGTCGTGTGAATCGACCTCTGCGGTGTAAAATTATTCAATAAAACATCATCAGCAAATCTTCGAATCTCGCTCTTGAATCTTTTGCTTTGTATTCACAAAATAAAAAGAAAAAAATCACCGTAGAAACGCATTAAATTTAAAAGTTCGGCTTTATTTATAGCCCTAATGACCTGATAGTCGAGTGATATATTCAAAGTAGAATATTTTAGAAGAAATTTAGAATTCCAAGGTTGCATTTCGCTTCATTTTTTTTAAAGTTTCATAACTTTTTATACATTATCCGAGATTAGCATGTATCTTCTTTGATTGTATCTTATATTTTACGGAACACAAATAATCTAGACACTAATTGAAGTTGCATTGATGTAATTGGATACATCGATGATGTGAAAAGATTAGAATCAAAACGTGCTGTCAATGCTGAAAATTTACGTTCCCACGGAGCAGATTGAAGTGTAGATTCATTCATGTAAGCCAGAAGTAATAACTGCAATCTTATATTCAGATAAGACAATATATTTTTATTGACAGTTCTTAGAAATAAAATAAAAAGATATTGTTGTGGGGTGGTATCAAATTCAAATAATACCAATTTATGCTTCAAGTGTCAGGCAGCAAATTTGTCAGATCATTTTGGAAATCATTGAGCCTTTTTCAGAAGCAAAAATAGCATGAAATGGCATCACAATGACACCTTACTGTTGGTTAGATAGTTAATTACCATAAGATTAGATTAATAGTTAGTTATCTTTCTCATGGGATGTGAAGTGAAATGACTTAACATGATTGGAACGAAAACAATGAGTTCAGTTTTAGTATTTTAAATATAGTTTCTTATGGCACTTGCCATGAATAACTCACTGAGGTAGTCCACGATTTAAGCCTAATCAGCGTCTCTTGTTTTTGAAGTAGCGCCAACTAGGGCCAAGAGTACGACTTTTGCTACTCACTCATCACATTCGCTTGCACAGCTGCTTTTTACAGGAAAGTACTTTCACATACCTTAAAGATAAAACAAAGAAGAAGAACCATGCCCGAATTCGGGATGCCCAGATCATGGGGAAGACGTACTACCCCTGTGTCAGGATACCGGTGGTAATTTAAATTTAGTAAGCATACGAAACGATGCAGTATTATGAATAGTATTATAGGCAGACATAAATAAATGAATATTATAGAAAATAACTGGTTGACTCATCTCGTTCCTATCCAGATATTTATTTAGAATGGAAATTCGTTGGTTTGAAGAAACAAAAGATTAGGAAGTTATAGATTTAAAATACACATATAATAGTTTAGGCAGACGGCTTTGAAGTCACACATTATCAAGAAAATATACAGAACACACCTGCTTACATCAAAACTTCCAAGGATTACAAAGTCTCTAAAAAAAGTCCATCTCCAAGTTTTTTCAACGTACCATCTCTTGGAGTCCAGGCGAATAACAAAGTTTAATCTTATATATTTTGTTCTAAAACAACAGGAGTGCTATTTTGAGATAGATCTCATAATATCGAGTAGTGTTCACATGGGCAAGCATTCCACATTTCCAGATTCTCTCGTTATATCAACAATAAAACGCTTGAGATGATATATTTAATACGCATCAGGTCCGCTTACACCGTGGGTTTTTGCTATAACAAAGGCAGAAAAAAAAATACGCTTATTGAAAAGATCTGATGAAGGTTTCAGTTATATATGTAGGACTGGGTGGGACAAAGGGCCCATTCAATCCCATTTGGATTAGTGTCTAGGGTACTGATTAAGAAAAGAAGTGACGTTTAAAGAAAAACGATTAATTTCTTTAGAGTAAAACAAAATTTAGAGGGCATTAAGAACTAAGACAGAAAAGGTTAACTACATTAAAGTTAGGAGTTAAAATAGTTAGATGGCACCAAAGAGAGAAGTCTAACAAGATGTAAATAGCGTCAATTTAGAATCTACGTTATACAAATATTAAAGTAATAACGGATCTACATAAATAGTATGTTTTTTTGTACACAATGTATGTTGACGTTCAGTGCTTACCTTTATGTTTGAATAAGCAATATTAGCAATAAAATTAATATATGATACTAATTGTAATGTATTAATGCCTTTTCAATTTCTGTCCTATGTTTCACGCAATGTTATTTAAAATCCTGCTTTAAGTTCTGGGTTTTATGTCGTATATGTAACTGTGAATAATATTACTTATGTATGAGTATTTCCTTTAAATTATATAAAATTTCAAATCTTTTTAAGTAAGTGAAGTTACAGAGGGCTAAAAATAAACAATACTAATTAACAAACTATCATATAATGAAATAAATAATTTGAATTATTTACGAATAAAGACCGAATGAGTATATTTTGGTGCGAGATAAAAGGCAAAACATCTTTTTAAAAAGCTGTAAATCGCTTTTCAATTAAATAAGAGTCTGACCTTTAAGAATCCATTAACTAATTGCGATCCTTTAAATAAGTGGCCACTCGTTTTTCTGGTCGTTTTGAAAAAGGATTTGACTGCGGTTCTCTGAATCAGAACCTGACGTGTGTTCTCCGAGTTACTGTTTTTCTGTAAATACATACAAGCAAATGAATGGCACTGCGGCAATGGACAGAATGCTGAAAAACATTTTTTAAAGCAAACGTACATTCAAAATGTAAATTATAAATGGCAATAACATGAAATATTCACGAGGTTTACTTAACAAATGTTATTAGAGGGAAAGTTAATGTGATATACTCACGTGATATGCTAATAGTTCTGTCAGTTATATTTATCATGGGAATGATGCATTACCAAGGAAGGAGGCTCATACAAAATATGAAAATCAATTAATTATGAATGCATATATTGATTTTCTTTGGATAAGGATTAGATGTTATCCTAAAATTCTTGGAAAAGGATATTCTAAAGTTGGAAATACATTTTTAAAACCAATATTACTTATATTTCAGTTGTAACAGCTTAAAATTATTGGCAATTAAGAAGTTGGGGGAAGTGGCAATTCTTAAAAATCTACAATTCGCAAGCAGATAAAGATAAAAATATATGCCGTATGAGCGAAAGGAAATGAAATAAAATGGTTTTTATGTAAGAATTGAATATTATATCATGATAATTATATTGTAAAGATTATATTTGAAACCATCAAAATATTTCCATAATTGTCATAACGACGCTTTATGAGTTGCATAAAACATTGACTGTGTCAGTGGTTTAAAGGTGTTTAATGTGTCATCTTTTACTGAGAATTAGACTATCCAACAGCATTTCCATTGTACAGGTTTTCTCATATAATCAAAAGGTGTTTATTGTTATGAAAAGTAAGCCTCCTCATTTCCCCAACTGTCTTTCTGAAGGAATCCCCCCTCTCCCCATCGATTTATTTTCCACAATTTTCATTTTCATAATATCTTACATTTATATAAACAAGATGCTTGCTAACATTAACGGCGTTGAAATATTTAAAAGCTCTTCTGATTTGCAAACATTATAGAATAAAGCAGAAACTCAACCCTCATGCTAGTCATTTGATCATAATTCAAAATCACAATTCCCCAATTCTTTTTAAACTAGCACAAGGTCTAGTTTGGAATCGCATCTTGTGATTCCGAACTGCGATTAGAAAATGAGGATGATACTTGTGACAGAATCCTCTTTCTAAACTTTTGTATCTTACCAGAGGAAGAACATTTCACCTCGACATATTTACTATGAGCTAGTGTTGCTTATTCAAAAGTTCTTAAATAGAATCGGGGTTTGAAACTGGAGTTGGGATCGTTTTATATTCTTACTCCAACCCCCAATCTTTGAATCATAAGACTAGACGGTGTGTGTGTGTGTGTGTGTGTGTGTGTGTGTGTGTGTGTGTGTGT
>JAOUZG010027945.1:404995-416464 GCA_026289955.1 Argiope argentata
TCCATAAAACGCGGCCACCCGTTATTGGGCATGTTCTATTTCTTTCACTGAGAAGGATTTCTCTTCCAATATTAATTACCTTAATTTCTGGAATTCTTCAGACAAAGATCAAATTTAATAAAAATGACGGGGTAGAATGCGAGATCAAATTCGAAATAAAATTAGTATTATTTCTTTCTTTTTAAAGCTCACACCAGATCACTCATCAAAAGACTCTACGAGGCACTTGCCGGCGTCCTGGCATAGGTGTAGCGTGTCTTCCCCGTGCCCTGGACTTCTCGTGTTCGAGTCCCGGTTTGGACATGCTTATTCTGTGTTCTATCTGCAAGAATAATGTGCCCCCACTTTAAAAAGAAGCTGTGCAAACGATTGTGTTGCGTGAATATCAAAATTGTACTCTTGGCCGTCGTTGGCGCTACTTCAAAACAAAAGACTCTCCTTTCAGCTTAAAACTCGCTGATGCCTTGGCGAAGCTTGTCCATGGCAAGTGCCACTAATAACGACAACAACAACAATGAGGCACTTTGTGAGAAAATTCGACTAGAAAACTGAGAGAAATTTGGTGCCAAGCCCTAAAGGGTTGAGAAACGCTGGTATGAGTGTTATCTCTCCTATTTTGTATCTCCCTGATCTGACAAAGTGATCTGCAAGTCAACACGCTATTGCAAATCAATTCTCTCGGTCGATGACAGCACGCGAAAAAGAAATCAGCATCTTCTATCAGCATCCTCATCGCCAGATGACAGTGAAAACGACGAAAGTGGAGGCTTGCTATCAGTTTTGTCAGGGATTAGACGCTCGGGACAAAATAGGAGAGCTTTATCTTCATCTCGTGGAATGGATTGACGCTTTAATTTCACTAGCCAACAATACTGTCACTGGGGATGATTTCTTTTTCTTCTTTCTATGATTCAACTCTGCGTGCTGCATTTTCAAGTTATTGTTTTTGTTTCTTGCCTGATGAAACTTTTGATCAATCACTGGCTTCTTGGTTTTACTTGTTTATTTTTATTCAACGATTAAACAATGGCTTATCCCTTTCAATATGACACTGAAAATTAAAATGTGTCTTTTCAATGGTTAGAATATTATTTAGAAAGACCTATGAGATGCGAAGATTTTTGAAGAGCCCTCTCAATTTATCTCCTAATACTAACTTAGTATTAAATTATAATACTAATTTAGCTGTAATAATCGATTTTGATGAAATCACAATAAAATAAAATTTAGTTTAAATTAAACTTTTACTATAAACATTGGAGAGTCTGACTCTCTAGTTATGTTCGAAAATTGACGAAATCGCCCAGGTTGTTGAAGTTTAGGGATTCCACAAACATTTATTTTACGCAACTGAAAAGGGATAGAGAAACGTTATCGACTTTTCTAGGCGTCATGAGCTTTTGTATGAAATAAAAATGAGCGAAATCAATGTAGTGGTTGAGACGGAAAATCGTTGAAGTGATCCCCCCTTTCTTTCTTTCTTTCTTTCTTCTTCTTCTTCTTCTTCTTCTTTTTTTTTTTTGTCTGCAAATAATGTATTGTAAAATATTGTTTTTGATGTTGTTGTCAAAAAGAAGAAAGAGCTGGTGATCAATGAGGCTATGTACAGGATCATATGAGAATTTTCAAAATATATAAATAAAAGTTGGCGAAATCGGTACAATGGTAGGAACTAGGAAATTGTCTTTGTTTCTCTTTTTTTGTAAAGTACAATTAGTGTTTTTGAAAGTGGGGAGAGGTACTTACGATCATTGATGACATATGTAAGAACCTTAAGCTTTCATATGAAATAAAAATCGATGAAATCGGGCCATTGGTTGTGGTTGGAGAATTTGTTTTTTCGTATTTCTAATAATTGTGAATATATAAAGGTAATAATTTAACATGGTTATAACTTTTTACAATAAGGAACTTCAGTCGAAATTTCACCCCATTATTTTATAAGTTTATGCTCGGAATTTAATGTTTCACTACATTATTAAGTATACATATGCACTACATTTTAAATATAATTAATAAAATGAAAAATGAGTATGTAATTAAATACCGATCATTATATAAAGAAATTAGTTTAAACTGACTTTTCATTATCGATCGATGACTAGATTATCTTTTCTCTTTTTTTTTCTTCGGTTTCGCTTCTTATTCTCTCTCTCTTTCATTGTCTGTTTTGTTCTCACACTCTTTTTATTGCTTTTCACACACACACAGACACACACACACAGAAAGACACAGACACAGAGAGACACAGACACACACACACAGAGAGAGAGAGAGATAGAGATGTAGATTTTATTATAAAATCTCTAAAAATTCGATGCAAATCAGGTAGTAGATATGTTCAGAGCTTAACAAGTTTTTTACTCTAGAAGCTTTTAAAATTACAAAAAAGTTACATAGCAATAATTTAAAATGCCTTGAGTATTTTTTAATTATTATTTCTGATTTTTTTTATCACATTTGTTACATTGATGTTACAAAGAAAAGTTAATATCTAATATTATTTTGTCCCTAATGTGATAGTTGAAGCATTTTTATCAATCCTTACATCTCCTCTCTCCCTCCCCCTCCCCTTCAAGTCATTTTCAAGGTCCAATTGGAATCAAAATATCCATTATCAACTATCTAATGACCAAACAAATAATGATCTCCGACAAATTAATGTCCCCAGCCCAACGATGTGGCGAAAAAAGGCGAAACAAAGGGTTAATTAAAAAAAAGGAGTTCGCTCTTAATTGCGCCAACAAGCGTTTCTGATTATCCCTCAATCGGCGGCGATTATTGAATTAAACCGCATAATGAAGCGTTGGTGGGCGGAGACGGGGTGACGGACCTTATTGGTGGTCCGCGGCGCGTATCGCCTGTTCACGATCATTGGCTCTTCCGTTGTCAAGGTAACCGGGGCGTCATTAGGAGAGGACAAGCGGCATTCGGTCGCCGCTGATGGAAGAGGAGATGGCGTGACCGACAAACCAGATGTAATTAATCAATTAAATCTTGTAGAACGAAAGGTCGTAAAAGACACGCTCGGGGGGGGGGGAGGGATTCCTTTGTGTCCGGATGAACAAAAGGAACCATTTGGAATATCGTTTGGAGAAGCACGCGAATGAATACGATTACCTTGATGAGAAGGAGTTTTGAAAAATGATTCATTTTGTTGACTCTCTCTGTGAAATCACTTTGAATAAAGTTTGACTAACCAGCTTGGATTTCATTATTCTCGACTGAAATTATTTTTTGGGCTTTTTATGCATTATATATACGAGTTCAGAGAAATGCAACATTTTTATTAGTACAGAAACTTTTATTTGATTAAGAAGAAACAACTAACTGGACTATTTTTTGATATTCATAAACCTAGGGGAATTTAAAAGGAATACAGCGAGTACAAACGGCCTATAGCTATTTCTTAAAAAAGAATCAATAAAATTAACACATAACATTGCTGGAACTTCAAAGTTTTGTATACATACGCCATAGATGTTTTAAATGACTTCCCTTGGTCTCACGGGCAATATCTAAGCGGCAGTCCATTTCACACTGTCTATTAGCTTCTCACATACTACTTACGCATGCGTAGCACTTCACTGTGCTTGCGCGTTACGTACAGAAATTTAACCGGCCTGCCGATCATACTTAAAAGCGCTTTAAATTCTTATCTCTTAAATTAGCTGACGTGTCCGCACTATTATTTCGTACTGTAATCAAAAGCACACGAAGAAGGCAGCTCCAACAACAAGTAGAAGGTACAAGCTAAAAAAAAAGATTAAAATGAAATCTGCTATGCATATTTCAGTGTATCATGTCAAAGCATCATTTCTTGAGCGGCCAAGCATCACGTGCTCGTGCAAGTTAAATTATCTATTTTTGCTCATTTTAATTGTTTCATCGATTGAGTCGCTTTAGTTTTTGCAAACTATCACAAAAAACTTTGTCTCGCATTTATTGTTTAAAAGAATTATCACATTTCCTATTTATTTCATTTCATATAATCACGTGCACAAAATGACATTTTTCTATGTTTTATTTACTGTAGTCATGAACTTATTTTTAAAAAAATCAGAGCTTTTGTAAATGCAATGGCAACACGTTATTAAAAGCTGATTTTTTTTTATAGATACTCGTGCAGATCCTAGAATTTCAATTTTTCACCTACGAATTTTTGTTGGCGCCAGAAATTTCATCGTAAATACAACATCATGCTCTGACATGATTTCTCCCCTTTCTTTTATCTATGCTTATTCTATTGTCAAAACTTATCTGGAGATGTCAAAACAAAATGAAAAAATTGATGGTAAAATAATATGGAAAATATAGGGATAAAAATTAGTTAATGTTGAATTAATGTAAAGCATAAAACTCAAAAATAAGCGAAGTGAGAAATATTTCAAATATCTTAAATAAAAAGAGAATCAAGTGTCTTTAAAATAACAAATTTTTATCAAAATATTTATTTTTTTTAAATGTCTAATTCTATAAATAAAGAATTTTTTCATTCAAAATAAGTCGTGAAATCCAAGGAAAATCTTTAGTTTATTATTTCATATATACTTCAATGAATTAAAAAAAATTAAGTTAAAATTCTGGTTTTCAAGAAACATAAGATATATATAAATTAACTTTAGGTTAACATTTTAATTAAAGAAAAATTCTGCTAATAAATTTCTCATATAGTATTAGGTTGGGGGAAAAGAAATCCATTATTATTTTACAGCCATCTACCGAGAAAATAATGGATATTTTTCATTATTTTCTTTCCATATGGAATTTTTGAAAACAATGGAAAAAGAAATCCATTATTTTGTCGGTAGATGGCTGTAAAATAATAATGGATTTCTTTTCCCCCAACCTAATATAAGTGCTTTACTTTGATTATTACTAAGATCATAGAAGGTTAACATTTTTTTTACTGTAATAAAAACGAAGAAAAATCATTGAAATGCTCTAAAAACTTCTTCTAAATTCATTTCCAATTTTATGCACTTATTTATCATTATGTAAGCATCATATTCAACAGCGGTTAACAAATAACATAAAATACAAACAGATTAAAAAACAAAACAGAACAATTTTAGTTAATGTCAGAATTGCTCGAAATAATGATATAATATCAGTTTAGTACGATTATCAGTTTATACTACTATACCCTTTTGGTTACTTAAGTCACTTTAATTTATTTTGGGTCCGAGAATAAGGGGATTTGAATGTTCAGTGAATTCGTTACTATTCTAGATAAATATCATTTCCTCATTTGTTTGAATTTTTTAATAGGAAGGTTTGACTTTGGCTTTGAGTATGCAAAAGATTGAATGGTACAGATAGATTTGATGAATTAAAATGTTTCTAATATTTTAATAATGGCCATTTGTTTATATTTTGAAATGCATACTCGTTGAGAAATATTTTCCATTCCAAAAAAGAAAAGATTTAATGGTTCCCAGCTATTTTTTTTCCACCGCCGAACTATCACAGAAAAATCATAATTAAAGTATAACTGTCATTTCCAAGAAATTCTTGTTTAGAATAACCTGCCTATCTTCCAAATAACTGGGACATATAAGCTCAGATGCGAGCAGTGTATAAAAAATATTTCTCAAGGAAATTCTTTAAAAAATTTCTTTTCTTAAAACAGCCCAATATTTTTAATTGTAATAAAAAATATGTATTACCGTATCTTTTTTATGAGAAGTTTTTAATGAAAAAACAAACAAATGGATTTTGTATTAGATAATAGATGATCTTCCGTCAAGATAACATGAAAATTAAATACGATTAAACGACAACTACCGAGATAAAGTGAAGAAAAAGAAATCAAAAGCGCAAAAATGAGTCATATATGGAAGAGGTTGAGATAGAGAAAGTATCTTAGAATTGGCCGTGAGCCAAAGTTGATCTGCACTCAAAACAGCCCAGTTGCTGCTAAATCTAATAGGAGGAATCTTTCAGTTTTAGGTTAACTCTTTCATTATAGGATATGATTTGTAGAAAAAAACGCATGTTTTTAATAAAGGTATACAATTTATCATCATCTCTAACATTCTTTCTGACAATAGAATTGAAATAAAGTGAAATGAAAAAAAAAGATTTTAACTTATTTTATTTTACTAAAGTGCTGAAAACTTTATCCATTTTTTTTTATTCCTTTTAATAATGAAAGCAAACGTGTGTGTGTCTAGTTTTCTTTTGGCACTAAAAAAAGAGCATATTGAGGCCCCAAATTGGGCACAAATATAGTTGGAAAAATGTGAATATAAGCCACAAAGAATTTATTTTGCTTCAAAATTTTATTTTCGTTTTAATTATTTAAAAAATAAACAAGGTTTTAAAGTTTTATTTCAATAACTATAAAATATAATTATGGCTTAAAACAATTTGTGCACCAT
Organism: Argiope argentata; assembly: GCA_026289955.1. Classification (NCBI taxonomy): domain Eukaryota; kingdom Metazoa; phylum Arthropoda; class Arachnida; order Araneae; family Araneidae; genus Argiope; species Argiope argentata. Next base: position 411,379 of record JAOUZG010027945.1, read on the forward strand.
CTTGAATTTCAGAAAATTACATTTCCAATAATACTACTTTATCTGACTTAAAATTAAAATGTAATTATGTAATAGAGCACTGTTTTCTTTCTTGAAAAGAGATCCAGATCAATTTTGCATTTAATATAATTAATCATACTATTAATATTAAAAGTTATAATATTGATCAAGTATAATAAGATGAAAGGAAAAAAATTGTCCGTTCTTTTGATCGCTGTGGATTTGTTTTTCAATAAAGAAATTTCTTTCTATCTCTATTTTAGTGCTGAGAAATTATCATTACTGAATCATTATCATACTATTTTGAAACATGCTTTCTAACATTCATCTGACAGGCTTTAATTGTATTACGTTATCGAAGATAATTCCGGACATGTCTTCACGAATCGCATTAAATTTGATACATTACATTCCCCATTAAATAGCACACTGCCGCATCTCCGATAAATTACTCCGATAAAGAAGTTCCATCAATCGAGCAAAAAGAAAGGAAGAAAAAGTTCCAAATTACATTCTTTATATGTAATAAAGTAATCTTTATCTTATCGCTTGCGGCAAAGAAAGAAATTAATTAACGTCTGCCATAAATAGAGCGAACGTCTAACCCATGACGGCCGTCCGCTAATGAAAAAGCATTGCCAGATCCTCTTAACGACGCATCTTCCTTTCTAATAGAAATTCACTACTCGTTCCAACTCTAAAATTTTCATCGCTATAGTAAATAATTAATTGAGTAGGTTTCTCCCCTTTTTCATTAAAATAAAAAAAAAGAACCTTCCTTAGCCTAGAAAGAAAAAAAAATGAAGGATAATTAAAAGCTCGAGAAATAACTAAAAGTGGAGAAAATGCGAAAGCAGAAACAATTTGCGAGCCAGAAATCGTCCATCAAAGTTTACTTTCGTTAATCACTTAATTACAGACACTCGGAGAAGTGGTAATTTTATTTATCGCCCAAATAACGCCATCTGCCGGTTGCTATGTGTCTCTCGCAGCGGCCGCCTGAGGGCACTTGTTTCTCGATCGCTTCGGAAGTTGTAGTTCTTTTTTTTTATCGTTGGGCGCGAAATATCTCCATTAAGCTATTCTTTATCGGTAAACGATCAACATAAACTTTAGTGGGTGACTGTCAGATCGTTAAGTAAATGGAAAGGGTAGTAAAAATAAAGGGCACACAATCTTATTTCCGAACTGTTTTGTGAGTAATTGAAACCATCGGAGCTGATGAATTGTTTTCTCTTTCAGCGATGGCATCGGCTGCAAATATATCGTGGGAACGAACCGAGTCGGCGAAGTGTTCCACACAATGCTTCGTTAAATTATGATAATTCTCCTGCCGTTGCGTGGGACTTCCTAACGAGGAAAATGCAAATGAACCGTTTCTGGGCCCGTGATAGGCCTGCATTAAGAGGGCCGGTTAAAATTGAAAGAGACACGGAAGAGGGCAGCGCTGATTGAAGGGGAAGTCGTGTACTTCTCTCTCAAATTGAAAGCGAAAATGATACTTCGGGATATATGTACACACTCTCTCGGAGATAATGGCCGGAGAGAATGGAATTCGATTAAGCGGAAAGTAAATGGAAAGATTTGGAGAAGGGGCCATAATTAATTGAATTAGCAAATCCTTTAACAGAAGTATTTTGTTTCGACATGAAATATCTGTAGCTAGGAAAATGCTTGATTGTGTTTTTCAGCAGACTATAGAAAAGTAAAAAAGATCGCTGAGTTTTTGTTGATATATATATATATATATATATATATATATATATATATATATATATTGCAATGTTTCTTATTTTAGGTACTTACTATAAAGAAATTCTACGGCAGAATTATAAATATTCCAAAATAAATAAATTGAATCTGTTTGTAACTATACTAATTGCAATATTAAAAACCTCTTGTCTTAACTGAGCAAATTAAGTTGCATTAGATTTATATGATTTGATATTAGAAAAAATGATGAAAATTTTACATCTGGCGAGGATGAAAGCGTTTTAGCTTAATCGAAATCAAATGGCATAATATTTAGAGATAATAATTGGAAGTGAAGAATCAAATTTTGACTTTGAAAAATATCTTCCACAAAAGTCCTTATTTCTCAGCTGGCGAGTAGCCAATGATCATCATCCTGATTTTATCAATGTCTTAGAAGACAATATTTATACTAGGCTTTGAAAATTCATCTCCCCATACACTTAACATATACTTAAACGAACTTTTACTCCTTATATATTTTTTATACTTTACGTGTACTATAACAGAGAAAACATAATAGACTTGTAAATTGACCTCTCAGCCTCCCTCCCTCAAAGGTGTGTGTGTGTGTGAGAGAGAGAGAGAGAGAGAGAGAAACTATAACAAAAGAAATAATGAGAAACTATACCACCAGAATTTTGGGGTTTTATTTTATTCAGGGAGAAACTTATCAAATGGAAATATTTCTCTCCGTTTGTATAGAAACACGATAACTCAAAAATACATAGAGTTATATGAATAGGTGCTATATGAAATGCTTTATAAAACATTGTTGAGACTTTAATTTTAAGAACCGATATATCCAAGTTTATACTGTCTATTCATCCGTCTATCCGAGTATATGGAAACGAATTCACTCAGAAATGTCGGGGGGGGGTAGATTAATATGCATTTTTTCATCCTATTTGTGGATTTGCTCAAAAATGTTAAGCAAGATAAATGAATTGGAAAAATTTATTCAATTTGAAATAATTCGAATGTTAATGGAAGAAGCTCCAAAAAACCGTAGTAAATGTTTCCAAACAATGCGCTGTATGTTTTATCCCTTTCCTACTTTTTGATTTGTTCTCTCTTTTTTTTGTCCATATTTTTTAAAACTTTATTTATTTATCTTTCCTTTTCACTAATTCCAGAGCCATTAATACTTTATTTATCAATAATGCTCAGGACTCTTTTTTTCATTGTCTTTTATTAGAAATCTACCATTCCAAATGCATAAATGAGTATCAAAAACATGTCTTTGTACATAGATTTCTGAGTAATAATAATTATAAATTTCCTGTAATTGAATTAAAATCAATTAATCAATCAGTTATTTAAAACAAATTTCTAAATATATATATATATATATATATATATAATAAAATCACATTTAGTTTGTACACCCGAAGGAATTTTTATCAAAACCGCATCAATTAAAGTGTTAAACCATTAAGTGTGCATTGCTACCAACTGTCTACATCCATTTCCACTTAGTTTTTTTTTCAAAAATATGAGTGCGCCTTTTACCGGACTCCCGCCGATAGCCATGGACAATAAATCACATGTGAAAGAAAAAAATTGACATTTTTTTGGCAGATAGGTTTTTTTTTTTACTTGTATGTGTTGGATTATGAAGTTGAGTGAGTTACTATAAGGGATAATTTCTATTGTCGAGTTCCCTAGAAAAAAAATGATGCATATAATTGTTAAAAAATTACTTCTCATTTGTTGTCAAGTACGATATCAATGTTTGATATTGTATTTTTTTCTATTGAAGATTTAGTAAGCTCCGTGTACCTCTAAGTATCACATGGGGCTTACAGAAATAGATACCACCTTACATAAAGACATCCCATACAGAACAGCTACTCACTCATCATACTCGCTTGCACAACCCCTTTTTACAAAAGGGGGCAGATTCAAGCATATCACAGATAGAACAGACAAAGAACAACCCTGCTCGAATCGAGACTCGAACCCAAGATGCTCAGATCAAGGGGAAGACGCTCTACCTCTATTCCAGGACGCCGGCTGATGTTGAATTTGAAATTTATATTAGTTATAAGCTAGATTTTTACGAAATGTTGTTTGTTATCAAAAGTCCACGCAATAAGTTTTTTCAATATATATATACCATATTATCACCAGGATATTTTTATTTATTTTATACGTAACCTATAAATATTTTCCTATAATAAACAATTTTTTTAAAATCTCCCTCCTAAATAATTTGCATTTAAGGGTTAAGGTAGAAATTCAGCCAAAGAAGTATAAATATCAAATTAGATTTTTAAAACAATATCAAGGTTGTTTTAGATCAACAACAATAATAATGGAATCGCTAATGGGATGAACTGAACTTCAAACCCTAAAGTCAAAAGGAGTACATACGCATTGTTTACCTTTAGAATCAAATACGCCTCGGAACCGACTTCATCAAGTAAAAATTGCTCTGTTTTGGGTTTCAGCCCCTTCGAACCCGTGCCGCTCGCCGGAGGAGAGGAATTCAGCAGAGATCAGGAGGAGGCAACAACGGCAGGAGGAGGCGGAGGCGGAGGATGAGGAGGAGGAGAAGCGGAGGCGCACACGGACCAACTTCAACGGGTGGCAGCTGGAGGAGCTGGAGAAGGCGTTCGAGGCCTCCCACTACCCCGATGTCTTCATGAGGGAAGCTCTCGCCTCCAGACTTGATCTCGTCGAATCCAGGGTTCAGGTGAGAGTCGATTTCTTTCCCAGGAAATGATGCAGAAAAAACACAATGCGGAAAAAAGCATGTGTTGCAGGGAAAATAACATTCCCCGAAACTAGATCAACAGCAAAACTTTTTTTCTGCCGTATAAAAAGACAAAGCATTGTAGTTTTCAAAAAATTCCATGTTGAAATTTTGACGAATCCCCAGTTTTCAAAACGGGTTTCTGGAATAACGAACATGATGTGAATATGATAGTCAACAAGTAATAATTTTTTAAAAGTCAATTCCTACGTAGGTCGACAAGGAAAAAAAAATATTCTAGTTATTTTTTATTAAATAATTACAATTAATATAGATAATTTATCAAAAAAATTATTGATTTTGGCAAGAATAAGACACGCATTCTTCCTATTTACTTGAAAGATATTGAAATCCTCGCATTTTACCGATTGAGCTACTGCCTGTTGATTTCAATTTTCATTACACTCTGCTATAATTCTATTTAAAACATTGAAAGTTAATCAAAATTAATTAATGAATTAATATTTGAAAAAGCTGTATTAGCATCAATTGCCATCCACAACAAGTTATAAAAAATGTATTTGAACTTGAGTGGATGAATAAAAAGTATTTTATTAACGATTTAAAATTTGAATT
>JAOUZG010027945.1:442155-495591 GCA_026289955.1 Argiope argentata
TATATATATATATATATATATATATATATATATATATATATATATATCTTCCTTGTCACTGCCACTTCCAAATTTCAAAATAAATATCACAGAAAAGCGAATCAGTAAGTAATAGCAGATTATGAATGATTTGAACTTTCGAATGAAATAAAAGGTTTATTTTGAGATTAAAAGATAAAAATGCGACTGTCTTTTCCCATCGATATCTTTAAAAGTCTTTGACTCATGCCAGTTATCCGAGATTTCTTAATGAATAATTTTATAATACTTGCATTAGAATCTGCATAAGTGAAAATCCCATGTGAGTCATTTATATATAATTTTTTTTCGGTATTGGTAAAAGTCAATGATATTATTCTTGTGATTAAACCATCTTATAATTTCCTCAAATTGCATACACAATTAATTTTCACTATTTAAGTGCTGAGTCCACCCCTTCACACCCCCGTCAACTTAGGATCCTTTTCCGATAAATGCCTCCAACAAAAGTTCCGACAGATCTTTAAATTCTAATTACTAGCACACTCCACCACCCCCACCCCACATCACTTTTTTAAAAGACACTAAAAAAAAAAAGTGCGATCATTAGAACAAAAATCTGGGAGTGGAGGTGGAGGGGGTGAAAAATCTTCCTTCCCTTCGCTTAATTTCCCACCTCCCTTAATTAATTCGTCCGTCACCATTAATCACAATTGATTAGAAGCAATTCATTAGAACATTTACGACCGTGCTAATCACCCCTGTGTGAGGGGGCACGGCGCCGACGAATTAATAAAAAAATGCCAAAAAATACGCCAAAAATAAAAAAGCATCGCCAACGGCATTTAATTGGCCTTATGAATTGTCTCTTAACGGCGCTCCCGAGACGCCAGCGCATAATGAGGAGGCTTGCGTGGAATTAATTTGCATACAAAAGACCGAATTAACAGCTCATAACGGACCGGACGAATAAAAAGAATCTCCGCCGAAGAATAAATGGGGTTCGCCTAGTTTTACTCCCCCTCTGGGCAGGTGGAGAGCAAGCAGGCAGTAAGTGAAGCGACTTAATTTAAAAGGGAGTGCGTTACACTCTCAGGAAGTAATAGAATAAAATTGCCTAAAAACTAATCTCGATCACTATGGAAAGCATTCGGTTCGGAATGCCCGATTACGATTACGATTGCTGCTGCGATTATTTCGGCGGTTTGGAGAGGGGAATTGAATGCAGTAATTGGAACACAATGTTTCGTTTTTGTGAACACTTTGTGTAGTTTAGGCACGACAAATGAAAACAAAGTTGGAATTAAAAGAGGAAATGTTTTTTTTTCTCTTTAAAAAAGACTATTTTATTTTTTGATGGGTTTTTTTTCGTTTGAATGAATTGTTTGGTTTGAAATCAGATTGTTAAATTTGTGCTTTGTTTACGTGTATTGATTCTTAAGTATGTGAGAACGATTTTGTCTATCGAAGTAATCTCTGTTTAAAACTATCTACATTTGGAACATTGTATCGATAAAAAATGTGGAGATTTTACTAAAAGATCTAATACAAAACTAAGAAAATGTATCAAAATTCAATTATAATGTTTCATAATTTTTAAATCGCCTTAATCGTCTATCAGAAATAAATACGGTTTTAATATTTTCCTATTTATATCGACTTATACTTATGCCACCTAGAATATTCCTTTGAATGTAGAGTATTACTTAAATCATTCTAATTTATTGAGTGCATACTGAGTCATCATCATCATGAATCGCTTAGTGATTAAAGATAAAATATTAAAGATCAGTTTTTGGAGAAATCTTATATTTTAAGAACATTATCGGAAATAAAGGCTCTGTGCATTTTGAACACTCCAGAGTTTAATCGGTTTATCGCTAGTTTCGCAACGAAAGAAGGGCACTAAAAATTTAATATCTTAACCGGTTTGCCCGTACTCTGTACATGCAACGATTTATCAAATTTCGATAGTTGTAAACAAAAAATAAATCATTCATAACAATTACAATTCAATAGTAAAAGAAATTCGAATACATAGATAAGCCAAGTATTACATGAATTTCCATTTGAATCAAAATAAGAAAATATTCCCAAAATAGAAGGTGTCATCTTATTAGATAGTAAGGAAAATAAACCAGTTCAGGGTTTAATGTCATCTTTGTTAGCATTGAAAGTTATATGAAGATTTTGAAACAATCACGATCTATTTTATTGATTAACATGCATTTTACTGACAGAGATTTTAATACCGACTTTTTAAGCACTGAAAGCAAATAAGACTTAAGTTTTCATTCAATAATTTTTATATGTAAAAAGTTGGTACATTAAATAAATTAATTTTCGGATATAATGGTAAAATACAAAATTATTCTCCTTAATAAATATAGTAAAATAATTTAACTCATTGAAAAGTTCTTATTGACTTACTTTTGTTTGTATACCTGCAAGCGTAAAATAGATTAATTATAAACTAAAAATATGAAGAAATGAACGAAAACATAATGAATAGTTTCTTTTTGTTTGATTTTTTTTCACTCGGAAACTTTCTTTTATTTGTCCTTTTTTAATGAACTGCGCTTTAAGCTGTCTCTCAGCAAATTCTAATGGTATCGAGCTATCAAACTGAGTATCCCATTTGCATTGATATCGGTCCTGTGTCTTCTTTATGTTCTAAAATCCTTCATCTTGAAGTCCACTAGCATCGTTTAGATTTTCAAGGGAACACTTCAAAGGGCTTTATCTAGATTCTAAGCGTTAAATAAAAAAATACCAATAGTAAAACATTATAAAAACCACTTAATTAACTGATGAAAACGTTCTCCTATAAACCTGTAATTTTGATTAAAAATTGAAAACAATTTCTATAACCTGTAAGTACGATTTGTATAGCCGGCGTCCTGGCATAGGGTAGCGCGTCTTCCCCGAGAGCTGGGCGTCCAGGGTTCGAGTCCCGATTCGGGTTTGGTTGATCTATTTCTATCTGTAAGGTGTGTGAATATGCACCCCCCTCCCTGTGAAAAAGGGCTGTGCAAGTGACTGTGATGAGTGAGTAGCTAAGTCGTACTCTTGGCTCTAGTTGGCGCTACTTCAAAACAAGAGACGCTCCTTTTGGCTTAAAACTCGCTGATGCCTTGGCTAGCTTTGTCCTTGATGCTTGTCCATGGAAAGTGCCACTAATAACAATAACGACGACTGGTATACATACTTTCAGCTACTTGCAAGTAAATAAAGTATATCTATACTACTTGCAACTTGATTAAAAATATAAAATACTTCTATAGCCTGCAAATGAGAATGGTATACTTCGTATCAAGCTACCTAACAGTCTGCCTATCCTACTTGTAGCTAAATTAAAAATCACAAATATCTTCTATATCCTGTAAGAACAATTTGTATACTTACTATCGGATTACATAGAAGTCTACCTATCTTATTTGTAGCTTAATTGAAAGTTAAAAATATCTGCCATAATCTGTAAGAACGATTACTTTGAACTTAGTAACAGGCTATCTGCAAGTCTCTATTTTTCTTGTAGCTTAATAACAAAAACTAAGAAATGATTAAATAAAAACGAAGGAAACATTAATTTTAATTTTTTTTTTCATTTGATTTGAAAGATTTTCTTTGACATTGTACTGAGTTTTGTATGCATACTGGTTTTTCATCATGGCAATACACCTTCATATGAATGTCCCATTTGTCCTAATATTGAGCTATTATTGTCCTTATATCTTGGGGAAATTATTTAACATTTTTTAGTTCATACTCGTATATTTTTTCCTCCAAGATTAGCAGGAAAAATGGTCCTTTGGCAATAATGAATTTATTATAAAACGTTTCTAAAGCTTTTAACTTATTGCTAATTAAGTCATACTACATTTCAACCTTGTAATTGCACAGAAAGTACAAATGAAATCCATAATTTTTATTTCGTTAGTTTCATAAAATAAACGAAATCTAAATTGTTTATAAACTGTCTTATTTGGTATCAATAAAAAAAATCCGATTTTAAGCATTTTCTGTTCATTCCAGACATCTTTTGTTCTTACCAATTTTTTTCTTATTCTTATCAAGACTTTTTCCATTCAATTGTTTTATAAACTCTAACTACATATACACAGCGGAAATGAGAAGCACCTCGTTCGACTGAAGGTTCACGAATGTATTCCTTCCTTCTCTAATAACCGTATTAATCTGTTTTTTTATGTGCCCAATGAGTAATATTTCAAATAGTCCTCTTGCTGCTCAAAGAAAAATTCAACAGTTTTATAAGCTCAGATAAAAATCCATTGATATCTATAAAACTAACCTTGGCCATTACCAAAGATGATCTGAAATCTTTTGAATATATTATTCGCAGACTTACTGTGCGTGAGAATAAATAATAATACTCCCACTTTCTTTCTTTTAATATTGTTGTTTTGTTTGAGGAATACCTTGCTTTCTCAAGTTTTCAAAATTTAATCCTTTAGCTACTATTAATATTATAGCTACTATAATGTTTTAGCTACTATTTTCATATACGATTTCACTATATACAATATTTTTGTTCGGAAATCTCTCTTAATTCACCTGTTATTCGTTTAATGTAAGAAAATTGTTGCAAACGTCAATTGTTAGTCACTTCTCCGATGATTGCTAATTAGGATGTCATTAAAGATTCTGTTATTTAGAATCCATTGTTATTCAAAATGTAATGAATGAAATAACAGATTGAAAAGTGAAGAAAAAACTTAAAGGAATTTAATTTACTTAGTAATTAAAATCTGTTGCAGTGATGCATTGTTTATGTTTGATTATTCGAGCGAAGCTTTTATAAGATTAATACAGAAATAAATTAAACAATTATCTTTTAGTAATGTTATCCTAAGATAAAAAATAGATATAAATTTCGTAAATAATATAATTAGGTAACTCTTTTTTAAATTTCATAGCAATTTAATTATAACAATTCCAGTAAGAAAAAAATCACATAAATTCCATCATATATCTGAATTTAAAATGCCAAGTACATAGCAAAATTACTTCCAAATAACGATATTTTTGACAACTGCAGAAAATTCCATTAAAAAATTCTTAATGTCTACTAAAAGAATAAAGTCTGACTCGTTTGTCATTGCTTGTTTAGTAAAAAATACAACCAAAAAGAGTTCCATTAAGCTTAAGTAGTTTTCACAACTCGCTAAAATATTCACAATTTAATTTATTTTTAATCACTTGTTTTACCTTACCCCTTTCTATTTACACAAATATTATTGCTAAAAGGGAAAAACTCTGCGTTTCAAATGAAAAATTAGTCAATAAACATTCCACTAAGCATAATTGTTTTCACCTTTGGTAGTTGTGATTCAATTCATTTTAATCTACATAAATAGGATTTTAATTTCCTACCGTAAATGATAATGCTATTTGTGTAAATATTGCGGAACACATATGGCATTTATTATACCAAAATGTAATAAAAACAACTCCATTTTCCAAAAAAAGAAACCCTCATCTGTTCTCATAAATATGAAAGTTCTGACCACGCAAATCTCCGAGCTAAATGGAGCAAAACTAAGCAGCAGAGAATCCAAAAATATTGTTTACTACCATAAATATTTTCCGATTTAATTCTTTCTAACGCATAACAATCAAACAGATGGAATGTTCGGATCTTTTTATTTTCACCAATCATTAGAATGTCGTTCGAAGCAATTTCGCAAGGCTGGAAGAAATAAAATGGCAAAAAAAAAGAACTCTTCGGTGAGTGACATTTTGAAAAATGATTTGAAGCACGCAGAGCTGTGACGCAAATTCGTGTAACTAATTCCAAAATGGGCGGACATTTTTGGAAATCTCTTCATCAGCTAGAGGCGGAAAATGTTCGAAGGGAGAAAGAACATTTTCCCTGCTTTCACTTCGCTTCTCCGGTTTCTGTTCGGAGGGAATGAAATCGGAAAAATAAATTCGATGCGTTTTGCGCTTTAGTTTTGCTGCTTGATGATCGGAAGAATGAAAATACAGGAATAAAAAAACTCAACTCGCTTTTGAACACTCTTTTTTTGTATGTGTATTTCATAGGAAATCTATCATGAAGATTTATAGAATGCTTTTATCTTGAAATAGTAATTAAATGATTCAATTCGTATATATTATATTTTTATTAAAAATTAGCTGAAGTTTAGTTGATTTACCAGAAATAATAATTACAAGACAGTTTAATTAAAAATTATTGTATTTTTATTTGATTAATTCTCACGTCAAAATATTTTTTAAGTTGAAATTTTGTTAGAATATATTCATACCCTTTTAGAGATCTTATGCCATTCTGTTTGTTGTATTAAGAATAATTTCTCCAATTTTCTATCTGCATATTTACTCATTAAATTGCATTCCTAAAAGGTGTAGCAGCTTTTAAAAAATTGGTGCATTTTAAGAATTTTTTTTAGCATTTCTTATTTCTGAAGTTAAATCTAAATGTATATGAAACAAAATTTTAAATGTCTTCATTGGAGCATGTTTTAATTGAGACCAGCCCAGTATGGAAAAATAAGACATAAAAAAGTCAAAAATTAGTAGAAAGAATTAAAACGAATTAAGTTTTACATCAAAAATGGAATAAATTATTATAAAATATGCTTAAAATATCTTTTAAATCATTTTAAAGCACAAAATAATTGAAATGATAGCGTTAAATTTTAAGTTATAAAAATTAGTTTCATGCTTTAATATTTTCAGAAGTTATCGTGAAAGTAAACGATAAAATTTTGGAAATATTTAATTGTAATTAGAATTTGGAAAAATAAAATCGCTCCAAAGTGTGCATATATATATAACACATTTTGTAGCTGAAGGTCAAACGATCCACCTATGGACCACCAGTTAACGAACATTCACCTTTATTATTAACAGACATTAATACACAAGAACTATGCATGTTCGACATCTAGAAGATAAACTGTTTGAATTATATTTACTGAATGTGGCACAATTATATATCAGAGGAAAAAAGGACAACTAAGGTAATTTTTTTAAAATTTAAGTTACTTTAAAATTGATTGAAATTTTGGTCTTTTTTTCCTAAATGTATTATTGCACAAAACTGATTTATAGAAATTGAAAATTTAAAGAATTCTTCCCAATGAACTGGATGGTGGGGATAAACATTATTACATCTAAGTTACTATCTGGAAATATAAATTGTTGATGTAAGAAACAGTTAAAATTAAGGCTTGAAAATTACTTTTCTTTACAAACGTATTCATTTTAATGAAGAGCTAATTTGGCTAGTTGGATTAATTTTTCTATCGTCCATATTAAGAAAGTAATAGAAAAATTAAAATTTCAACTTTCACCATTACCACCCCCTTTGAGGTAGATGGACGATTTACGATCTTGTCCGTGATTTTCACATCAAATATTATAAATTCCAAACCAGTCAAAATATAACACAATTTCTCTTGTTATTCTGCTAATAAAATAACAGGGCGAAGTGCTATACTCATATTACATTTATAAATTTTTAAATGAGGGATGGTTTTGGGTTCTAGGGGCCATGACCAGTGAAGAATTGAAGAAATTTTCATGAAGTCTTATTATGAGAACCATTGTAATAGTTAGTCTTCTTATTAAAATGACTGTTTTAGGTAGATTCCTATAATATCAATTTATTTGTTAAAAAAATTTTGAATTTCAGTAATTCTATAAAAGTATTTTTCTACATAATTCTCAACTAAAGATTTTGTTATTGCAATGAAATTCAAAGTGATTTCACCTTTAATCTAATATTAAATAGCTTGATTTTGCATCCATTGTTGTGAAAGAATTCTTTTAAAAATTTATTTAGTTTAAAAGAGGAAAAATAAGTCATAGTTACAGTTCCAGATAAGTTAAAATAGTGAGGAAATCGGACATTCATAGTCAAGGAATCCACCAGAATGGTTCATGGTACTTGTTGGTCGTAATGGCAATTAAAAAGAGCTAAGAAAAAATTTCGCCAATTTGGCGCTTTTTGGCACACCGAATTGTACCCGGTTTATATACGCAATGAACAGTACAGTTATAATGCTATTAAGATAACAAGATCCATAATGTCTATAGCGATTCGATGTTTAAAATTACTTTTTAAAGTATCATGAACTCCTAGTTATGCATGAGAGATTTAACTGAAATTAAACACTGCCAATATATCTGGCAAATCCTCTAAGAGATAAAGGAAATGAAAGTGAGCCCAGAAATTCTGGACTTGCAAAACTCCAGACACGAAATTCTCGCATAATGGGGAGAGGATTACAATTTTGCATGATATAAAGGGAGAAAAATTGGATGCACATAGCAATTTACTTGATTATTTCAGAATATACTGTGCTTTCTTAGGTTCGAAAACCCACTGCATTTTTACGCATACGCCAAAATGCGTTTATTTAGTCAAAATAGGAGTGAAAGGAGATATGATTGGAAGTATTCACTTTTAACATCAAGATGAACTCATATTTTAAGCATACTTGGCGTACTTTTAATATTATTGGCGCAATTGGCGTATATGAACGTATTTGGTATATAAGTATAAAAACTGCGTTTAACGTTGACATTGACAGAAAAATACACTAATTTACAATAAAATAATTTAAAGCAATTTTTATTTATTATGAGAGGCCTAAATGTTAAAATATGATCAATAAATGGACTATTTCTGTTCTTAAAGTTTGACATTTCATTTTACTGTATAAAATAATAATTTCCATGTGAAAATGTTTACTTTTTATTTGTTATTGAATCAACAGGTAACTTTGAAGTTATTTAAAATAGAATGAACATAAACACTCCTAGAGAAGGAGGGGGGAACTGAATGAAAAAAGTATTTAATGGTGGGGGAATCAAGGTTAAAAGAATGACGAAGAATTCCAGAAATGGCTCATCCTTCTCTGTCTCACATTTTATGTGAAGTGGAATAGATAGGACAGGAGTCATCGCATTCTGTATTGCCATGCCTGCTGAATTGTGACTAAATGAAAGAAGATGGGCGTTTTTATAAGAACATACTAGTTGATATAACCGTCAATTCTTGGAATTAAAATATTCTCATGCATAACTTTTTAACGTAGAAACTAACATTATATAAATTATTATTATTATAACATACATAATTGTTTTAATGCACCCCATGGCTTAATTGATATCCTTAAGTCTTGGTCGCTCGCGATATCTTCAAGATGAAGGGTATTTCAATTCTTTCAATCTGTTTTTTTAGGCACTATTAAACAATTTTTTAAATCATTAAATACTAAAGAAATATGAAATTGAAGTTCTAACAAATAATGGTTGATTAATTAGAGTTTTGCTTTTACAGTATACCAAAATCATCTGCGTTAGGTTTAAAAAGAGTTAAATAGTGGGGGTACTGCCAGAAAAAATTGAATATTTCTGAAAAGGTAAAATTTTGAATTTTAAAACAGTATTAATATAGTTTTTGTGAGATAACATATCTCGAAGTTAATGAAAAAATGAAGTTTTCAGTTAATTAGAAATTAGCCAAATCTTTAATTAACTTGTCACATTGAAAAGCTAACAGTATTCGTTTTTCATGTTAAATATGTGTCCTTAGTTTGGTTCAAATGACCCTAGTTATTTAATATTTTTTCTTTAAATTAAAATAATGTATTAAACTATACACCAATATATTTTTGGTACACTGAATGATATTGTATGAAATCTCATTATTATTATTAATTCCGAACAATTGTCGAATAATCTAATCTTTACTGACAGTTGTCCAAAAACTGAAATTTGAAACTTAATGACTTCGTAAAAGCGAAAGGAATATTTCTAAAAATTAAATAAAATACTGTTATTAATAAAAACAGTTTATTTTTTTGAGGAAATAAATTTTAAAATGTGCAAAAGAGAAATCGTTTAGAAATTTTCAAGGCGAATAACAAAACCTTGGCCTTGTCAAGTGTCATTAGTAACAACAACAACAACAACTCCGGTTCCGATCAAGGAGTAGCGCGTCTTTTCCGTGATCCGGGCGTCCGAGATTCGTGTTTTGATTCCAGCATGGTTGCTCTTTACCCTGTGTCTAGTCTGTGAGGTGTGGCAAAGGGTCTCCCCCCTCCTCCTCAAAAAGGAGATATACAAACGAGTGTGTG
This sequence comes from Argiope argentata, assembly GCA_026289955.1. Taxonomy (NCBI): domain Eukaryota; kingdom Metazoa; phylum Arthropoda; class Arachnida; order Araneae; family Araneidae; genus Argiope; species Argiope argentata. The sequence goes on from JAOUZG010027945.1 coordinate 452,268, forward strand.
AACTTCATCTTTATATGAAATGAAATCAGACTTCTGCCCTCTGGTGTTCAGGAGCCTTTACCCCCAGAAGTTACTGCACTAACTAGGCTTAAATCTTTGACTTTGTCAGAGAGCTTGTCTATGCCATAAGTGACAACAACAACTTTATCACGAAAAGCTTACAAATATTGTGTAGTTTATCACAAAAAATTCAGAAAAAATGCTTTTATCAGTGTCAAACTGCAGTGCGGTTATGTGTATTTACCATTTCAAAAACTATAACATTCCATAAGGCTATTTAACTTAGTTTCTCAAATTATTTTAATTTTTCTCTGAATAAAATTAAAGTATAAACACATTGCGCATACCTTTTTGCCTTTCGATTTTTTTTAATATGAAACAATTCTATCTTTACATATATTTTTAAAAAATAATTTTTATAGCCAAATTTCCCATTTTCTTAAGTGATGTAAATGAATTAAAATCAGTTTCAAACATGAAGAATTGATCATAAACTCTAATTGACGCATTTCATTTCATTTACAAGAATTAAGTGTCATTGGCGTTAAAAATGTTTATTACTTTCAAAGTTCAGAAATTTATTATGAATCACTGAATCTCATGAGCTAAACTTATAAGGTTAATTCTTTAATTACATTTATTGTTAAGAAATATTTCATCGATTTTTATTTATTGCAAAACTGAATTTTTCGTTCCATAACACACACACAATCTCCCTCGTACATAATAATCAGTTTTTAACTTACTATTTGTAAATTATCATCATTACAAAAATTTACTTAATGTCATCTCAGAATACATTAAAGAGACATGCCAGTATCTTTCAGATCAATATATGATGGATATTATTATCCCCCCTCCCCCGGATGGCATCACGTAATTAGGGATGAGATGCTTCCGGTATGGTGGTTGGATCTCGCCAACCCGATGGGTACACTAATACGTGGGGATTAGGCTCCTCCCATCGATCACGGGATGTACTTCCTTCGGGAAGGATTGTACCATGGCCGGTGATGACCAATAGGACTAAACCACAGTTCCCACAAATTGCTGTTGCGGCGGTCTAGTCATTCAATGACTATGGTTAATCCGTGTGCTTTCGTGACGGGTTGGAGTGTTTGTTCTATGACTATATGATGGATGTTAATTATTTTCTAAGGAAGAAACTAAACATGGATAAAGCTCTTTTATCGAATACTGATGCATTTAACAACTCGATGCATATTTTCGGTTAACACAACGGAAAACAAACCATTCTTTTCTGATTTTGCTTTCCAAAACAGAAACTTTCGATAATTCTTCTCGTCTTCCGATGTAGAACTAATTTATTCCTCTACGCCGCCGTTCACATCCCGTGAATGCTTAACAATAATAGAGCGAGGGAAAGACATAATAGTCGTAGTTATCCATTGATTCAGTCTTCGAAAAGAGAGGCCGGGCAAAAAAATAGTAATTTTACACGTACTAATGGAATCCCGCATGCAACAGGGACGGAGCATTTCGATGGCTCGACGAATGCAAAAGAAAAGAAATGGCGGATTATACAACTCGGTCTCTCATTGACTAACCCGTTGCAGCAACCGAAATATTTTATGCGTGAGTAACGGTGAGTAACAATCAGCTCTCGTGCTTTGACGGTTCACCGGGGTAAAAAGATACTCACCGAGAGGGGTATTCGACAATAAAAATGGACGGAATAAGCGATAAAAATGTCCCTCCCCCCCTCCTTTCAGCTCTTAGCGTGTTCCATTCGACGGAGGAAGCTTCCAGAAGTCAGTGCGTGCGCGACGTGCGCATATAATTAAATCGGCTCGTTTAACAAATTTTCATTTAATAGGATTTTCGTGTGTTCTATGAATCCAGCAAATAAAATTTCATAGAATTTTAAGTGCACGCTAACGAGGAAAGTTCCAAGCAGGCGTGGTGTGGTATGTCTGTTTTCAGATACGAATCCCCACCTCGCTTATGCATATTCTCCAATAAGATTTGATTACATTCATAAAAAATATGATTTGAGGTGACAAATAAAAGAAAATGCACTTATTTTTTTAAGTAACTAGCAGTGTCCGCACGGCGTTGCCCGTAGCATAGCATCCAAAAAGAAAAATTAGCTTTAAATTTAAATTTAGCCTCCACCCGATATGACATGGGCATGTTTACGCAACATCAAACAAACATAAAAATATGTTTAGAAATCATCCATAATAGCTGCAAAACTATTTTTATAACACACATTCAGAAATATTTTGATTGTTACAAAGGTAAAAATATGATACGTCCGTAGACAAAACACAGACGATCATTTCAAGGTTGGATTTCCTTCTTTTCGGCATTGTGAGATTTGAATCGCTATTTAAAATCAGACTTAAACCAAAAAAAAAGTATCGCATATGCATACCACAGCTCTTACTATTTGCATGTCCACAGTTTGAAGTTTCCATGCATGCGCGGATAAATTAAAATCGCAGTTATAAAACTCCCGTTTTATTTTGATAGATTTTAATGCACTAAAATCTTCCCCAATAAAGGCTCTTCAAAAAGATATAAATATCTTCCATATCCGTCAACTATACAGAGGATTCGTTAAACTATACGTATTAGTTAAACTATTAGTAACTATACAAACAATTAGTTAAGAAAGTACGTGCATGAATGTCTGTCTGTGCTGACGATTTATAATTAGCTACCAAATTTGCCACAGATGTACTTTAGAAGTACTAAATGTACATTTGGGAACAATTTTTTTTTGAAATTTTAATTAATTTTAAACTAAGCAAATTTGATATATTTCTCCGTTATTACGTATGTTTATAAGATATTATATTAAACTTTTAATCATAGTATAAAATATAATAACAGAAAATATTACAAAAAATTGATCTTTTAACAGTTTTAAAATTTGAAAAATGCCTTACAAATCACGACAGTTTATTAAAGATATTTTTTGAATAATTTTACTAGTACATTTACTAGTAATGAATGAATACATTTTCATAAAATATTCGATCGCTTGAGTTTCTTCCATTCCTTAAAGCTGAGGAAGAAATATTTTGCTTTTATCTAAGCAGTTAAAAAAATATATCAGAATATGAAATTGCATTTTCTCAAAAGACAATGCTAAATTTGAAATAGATAATATAGACATTTAAGCTTTTTAAGGTCAGCGTGATATCATACAGCTTCGTTTCGAAAAGTTTTACGTGCGTAAGAAATTTAATTTAAACACAATCAATACTCTTTGGTGAGCCAGCTGGTCCTTAAAGGCAGCTAGTAATCCATAATTAAGTACAATTTACAATAATTATCTGCCTACTAATGCAGCAGCCCAGCAATAATCTACTTGGATATGGTCGTAATGAGTTGAATTTTTATTAGCAGCCTTTCGGTCCAAAATAATAAATATTTATTTCCCTTTACAATGCCAAATATAACACGTAAATATTCCCCGGGCGTTTTATACCAATTATATGCATACAGCATATATCAATTATATACGGTTACGGCATACCGCATACGATATGCATCGAACGGCTGCATCTACGAAACACACGGATATTATTTAGACTATCTCTTCTTTGTCTCTTTGGTAATTTTTTTTTTGCAAATTGTTTTTTAAAGAAAGACGTCTCACTCTGCCATAGCTAACTTCAAATCTTTTTTTAAAAAAATCATCCAGTTTTGTAAAATTGAATTTTATAAAATAATAACATCTTCTTCACGATTATCACTAGTATTTTGCAATAAGAAACTTTTTCCGTGAATGCGCTTGTTTCCGGAATTTAGTCATATGATAGTCACATCCAAGACAAAGAAACTCGGCATTTCCAAAGAGGATATGCGGATAATGTATAAACAATTGAGTAAAAGCCCACAGACATAAATAAAAAATATTGTAGATTTTGTATCATGTGAAAAGATCTACAGTACAGTACATACATATGAAAACATATTACTTTCTTTAGGGTTTTTTGAATAATTGAAGGTCAAAATTGCGTAGGCAATGAAAACATAAATGGCAATATTTATCAGCATTTTTTAATCGCATATATCTTTTTATATGCTTTTACTAATATTGCACTATATCTATGCATGCTTCTTTGAAAGCGGCTGCGTTTTTAAAAGGTTGACTTGCTTTTACCAGTATTGCTTTTTCAAACTGATTTAAACTATTTAATGATGTATTAATTAAGATAATAATGACTTAAAAATAATAATTTTCTCACGTGATAACTTGAAATTCACGATTGACATTCTTTTTTAAATTTGTATTCTCTTATAGGTTCCATTAGTATTAATGAATTCGTACAGTAAAATGTTGACAATCCTATATTATATATTACAGCTGATAACTTAGTATTAGTAAAAATGAAACTTTAGACGATAAAATAATTGTTTGGTTTGTCTGTTTTAGTGGCACAAGAGCCAAAAAAGGCCATACTGCGCCATGTATTTGTTCAAACAAGAAGACTAAAAGTGTATAAAAATTTAAAAAGCATACAATAGAACAAACGATGAAAAAAATTCAATTAAAAAACTGTAAAAAGACGATGATGGGTGAAGCAATATAAAAAAAGTTAGTTTCAAATAAGGTGATAAATTCCAATCGCTTTTAAAAGCTTAAAAATCTTTTTGGAGGGACTTTTCCCCAAAAGAGTTTGCACATCCAAGGATGTAGAGTTGAAAAATTGTAAACGGTGGAGATTAAAATCGGGACATTCAATAAAAATATGACGAATCGTTAAAACAACCTGACATGTTGAGCACAAAGGTGTGCGATTGCCGAGTAAAAGATATTTGTGGGTTAAGCGAGTGTGTCCAATGCGGAGTCGAGTCAATTTGACATCGAGTTCCCGCACTGAATGGCAAGGCCAAACTGTAATGTCTGGTTTTATAAAATGGAATTTGTTGAGAGTCTGAGGACCCCATGATTCCTGCCACTGAGTATACAAATGATGTGTAAATGAATTCCTAGCATCGCAATATGGTGTTCCCCTCATCAAAGGTAAAGTTGGTATTCTTGCAGCGTTGTCCGCCTACTCATTTCCTACGATTCCAGCGATAAAATAATGAGTTTTCATTGTTGAACAATATTTTAAAAACAATTAAACTCTGGCGGACACAATTTGAATACTTGGGCCCCTAGATCGTGTGATTTTGAATCATCGGATTTCTTTTTATGGTGTTATTTGTAGGAAAAGGTCTGTGTTAGCCAACACATAATGATTGATACAATGAAGAATTCAACGCTCCATTGACAAAATTCAATTATATTTGTGCAAAATGGTGATGCAAAATTTTGACAAAATAGTGCGTTTGTGCCAATAAAGCCGTGGAATTTATTTACCTATGTGCTATTTAAAACATAATTTTATCTTGTGTATGATTCAATAAAAACATAACAATTTAAAGAAAAAATTTGCTTTTCATTTAATTGAAATCCTGCGTTAACACATTGTACTGTCAAGCGACACTATATTTTTAGTAACATAAACTATCAACTGCCAAATGTTTTTTTAATAGGTTTGTCTACAGTTTACTGATTGAATGGTGTAAAATTCAAATCTTGCTATAAATTTAGGTCGTCCTTTATATGCAATAAAAAAGAATTTAGAAAATGCGAAATCTGCAATCATATCAGAATTACAAAAATGAAGTGCATGAAATGATGTAACGGTATCTATATTTAAAGATTCCGGAATGAAATTATTGAAAGTCGTATTCTTTATTTCCAATGTAACGTTTTATGTTGCTTGATTTATTTTGCGTTACATTTAACCATGAAAACATAGAAATTTGTTTAGTCAATTCAAGTATGTGATTCAAAACCGATACAATTTTAAAAGGCAAAACATCCATCATCTATAGATTTTTTTCGAAGAATTATAGTTAAAGAAATGCGAAAGCTACGTTCAGTCGCATTTGCATTCATTACTAAAGACTGGTGTACGCGCTCGGACAGTCTTTACTAAGACATTTTTTTAAGAATGCATTTAAAAGATATGAGACACCGGCATATTAAAGAAAAAGGCATAATTTCTTTGCTCAATCAATATTTATGAATTAATCGTGTGTAGCATTGTTACTGAAAAATGAACAAATGCAAAAATATAAGATAAAAAAGTACATAAAAATTTGATTATTATGATATGAGAACATGTCATTATGGTTTGAGGTTTTTGAAGTCTCAAAATGCTTGTACAAGAAATTTTTGATATATCGCTTTTGGAGCATCTATTTTCCGCTTCTAGAGTTATTAGAAATTGGTAAAAATGGTTATCACATTTGGTAACATATTATCAACAAAAAGTTTCAGCTTGGCACAAATGTCCACCTAATATCAATGGATTCGTATTCTGATGATCACATGCTTGTTTTAAACTTTGTAAAACACTTAACGTCTTAAATTAACTAAGACAAAGAATGCCTTAAAAATAATAATTTTCTAATAAAATAATAACATTAAATTTGAGATAGTAGATTTCATTTTTTCTTCTAATTTTTATTTATTTAAATTTATTAGATGAATTCAAATATGTTATCAAAAACTGATATATTTTAAACTACATAAGAGATCTTTGGGAAGAATTATTGTAAGAAAGGGCAGATTGGTAATTGCGATCAGTTGCCTTAATCCACATCGTTAGTTAGTGACTTATGCGCTCATATCGTAGGTTTGCAAGAACGTTTATTCTTTTTTTTTTCCAAAATGCATGTAAAAGAAATGAGAAATCTGCATATTTTATAAATAAAAGCAATATCTTTGTATAACAAATTTTTATGAGTTAATTGTGTGTAGTAATGTTTCTGAAAGATGAATATCAAAGGTCAAATGTAAAGAATAAAAATCTAAAAGTTTTTACTGCCATTTATTTAAATTGATTAATATATTTTAGATCATTCCAAATATATGATAAAAAACTACATTTAAAAATGCAAAATACCTGTCACCATATATTTTTTAATCAAAAATTGTAGCTATGAAGATTTGCGTGATTACTGTGCCCGTCGTATTTGCACACATCATTACTTTTAACATATGAGCTCAAATTATGTTTACTACAAAAAATTTTAAGAATGAATTCGAAGGAAATGAGACACCAGCATAATGTAGGGAAAAAAAACAATTTATTTGTACAACAAATATTTATGAGTTAATCGTGTGTAGCATTGTTTCTAAACTATGAATACCAAAGGTCAAGAGATTAAAAAAAGAAATGCCTAATAACTGAAAATCGATCAATGTTTTCATCTGCCAAAATCTAGCCTAACAGCAAATCCTTTATTTTTTTTTCTTCTCCCAAATCTGGTATCGAAGAGGCCATCGATAAAGACACCCGTTCGAGCATCGTAATCGCATTATGGTTATGAGTGTTGACAGACACGCCTTTCTCATGTTCCAGCGGATGAGTAAACGCAGCGAAGATGGCGATAATTTAAATTGCTAATAAAACCCGAGGGTTTGTTTCTCTTTTCTGTCAGTGAGCACCTGTCGGAGGGAAACCGGAAGAAACAAAATGGGGGTTGTTTGTTCAGACACAATAATGGACAGGAATTAATGTGTTTCATTAAACTTACAACTTTATTTATTTCGTCGTTTTGTCAGAATCGCTGCTCGGAAATTGGGACGAATTTTTAATAATAATTCATCACGCTGTGAAGGAAATATTTATCGATCTTTAGGGGAAGCAGGGTAGTATTTCCACGTAGATATATCTAATTTCAATATCTTAATATTTATTTTGTTACTAATTCTTTACAGAAAGGATTGTAAATTTTTTAAGCTAATCAATAATCAGAGAAATATTCTAGAATTTTGCATGCATGTTAAACATTCAAATAACATTTCATTGATGTGACTTTTTAATAATGTGTAAAATTCAATTCGTTCTTGCAGAAAATTGGTTTCATCATATTAGAAATGCGATTACTTTTTAAAAAAAATTTGTTAAAAATTTTGAGTTAGTCATAATTTTGATTTTAACCTCTCATTCAACTTTCAGGAAATATTGATGTGTGATATCATGCTTAGTTAATCAAAGTCGTTTACAATTAGTTGAAAGATTTAGATTTTCAATTTTTCTTTCTTTTAACTAGTTATTTGCTTAAAAATCAAAAATTTACAAATTTGAATCGCAATTTTTCAATTCCTACTATTAACTCTCTCTCTCTCTCTCTGCCTAATATTATATTATATTATATATATATATATATATTGTTCACATTCTCAATCGTTAATAAAATACTTTTTATTCATCCACTCAAGTTCAAGTAATTTTTTTTAATTTGTAGTACATGACATATGATATTAATACAGTTTTTTTCAAATATTAATTCATTAATATGTTATTAATTAATTAAAAATAAATTTTCTGACCTTTATAGTAGCTGTTTATAGTTGTTGTAATTGTTAGGCCTGGATAGTAGGGCGTTGGATTTGCATCCCTTATGCTGAGAGTTCGAACCTGGTCACAAAGTTCTCTATGTCTTAAGTTATACCACTGGCGGTACTGAGTCAAAGGTGATCGTTATTCGGGTACTCAGAGGTCCATACCCTCAGAAGCCACTGCACTCCTCCTTCCTTTATAAAGTGGAACATGAGAACAACAATTGTAATTATTTAATAAAAAGTAGCTAAATTAAAAAATTTCTTAACCCTAAATTTTCTCTTATATCCAAAGTGGGAATTAATTTTTAAAAAAAGTGTTGATTTTATATTACTTGTTTTTTTTAGAGTTGCAGGACTTAATTTCGTTTTAAAGAATTTTCATATGATGTTTCCTGAACCTTCTTTCAATCAAATTAATTCTACTTTCGCTTACTTATTTAAATGAATTATTTAGAACAGAAAGTACTTAAAAATGAAGATGACATTTAAAGCAGATAGAAATACGTGACTGGCAATACTCGTTTATTTCTGACGCCAAATAAAACAGCAGGTGTTATTTCACCGCCGCTAATTGACACGGATGAACTTCAGACATGCACGCCTGCAGGCTTTCACAGCATCCCATCAGAGATGTTGAAAAAGTATGGGATTAGTCATCGTACTACCTTGATATCATTCATAAGTTTTACAAGACTACGCGCACTTATAATTGTACAGAAATTAAACCTTCAACTATTATTTGTCATTTTCGATGAACAAGGTCGTATTCCCTTTTCCTTTTAAAAGCCCTGAAAATTTGAGATATTCATTTATAAATCACTATATAGATTTTATTAATTAAATCAGTCACCCCATTGTCATAGATTAGTTTTAGTTAGTTAGTTTAGTTATATCAACGATTCGTTGTAAAGCAACACTAAGACTATTTTGGGATGGACCTCATAAATGTGAACAGCGGTCAGATGATGAGGACGACATCTGAGCTATCACCCCCTCTCCACACCACACCAGCGAGAGGACATTTTGCTCTGAGGGATTTAACGTGCAACATACCTTCTTACACAACGGTTTTTCGGTGGAATCGGGACTAGATCCCTGAACTCTACTCCTTAAGAGCCAAGACCTCCCCAGTGACAACGGTTTAGTTCCATTACCATAGAACTATACCATTTAAATGCATAGTTCTATGGCAATTGTGTTTGGCTATTATGCTCATTAAATGTTCAACTTTTGCAAAAGCGTAAGAGTATACAGCCAATTAAAATTCAGACTCTTCAAATTGTTGGTAAAAGACTAGAAATCATTTCCACCATCTTATCCTATGTATGTTTTAAGCCTAAAATATGTCCAATATCCAGAAACTCCAGTGAAATAATCAAGGTTAATTTATTATCCTACCATTTTATTTTCAAACCACCATATCAAATTTTTAAAGAAACCTTTCAAACTAGAAATATTCAAAGGATTTTAATCTATCAGAATGTTCAAGCAAATTGCTTCGATATTTAATTTCGCTTCTTCATTTTTTTTTTCGAATCGATGCAAGCAATAATCGAAATCGCTGAAGATAATCATACCGTTCTGACCGTAAGTAGAAACTCACTAATGCAGCTTTGTGACAAGCCACCGACAACATTAAATCGCTTCCAGTGCAGTTCCGACCGATTCTTCGCGTCACGCGATCCTTTTGCAGATGGCGCGAGAAATATGCAAATGGAAGGCCACTTTCTAATCTAATGAGAATTTTTCGAACAGCTCTCGTTGTTCGAATGGGGCGGACCTCATTAGTTCATTTGGTAGCAGAAAATGTGGCACGACATGAAACGCCAGGTCACGAAGACGCACTTCCATAGTCCAGAGTGTGGGTTAATTGTTTTAGTTTTTAATAACTGTTTTCGAAGCCTTGAACAACAACAAAAAACTTTGTCAAAATTGCGGTTTTAATAAATATTTAAGTAGTCAGAAAGTAATTGGAAGTAAAGTATTTTTGGCAAACCCATTTTGGTATTTATTATAGCTTTTAAGCAATTTTTTAGTAAATATTGCTTTAATTTTTCAATTTAAAAAAATCTTGTACTTTTTTTAACATTTTATTCATTTTAATTATTTTATAACTACTCATTTCCACTCTCTGTCCTATTAGCTTCACATTATGATAATATCTTGTAAACACACGTTTCGTAAAGGTTTTCAACCCAATTGGATTCAAATATTTTTTAAAAAATGCTCATTACATTTCTAATTAAAGCTAAATATTATAGGTGATTAATTTATTTTTATATAAGCCTGCAATAATCTAATAACAAGTATAGAAATAAAATCTACAGCCAATCAAATTAGCATAACTTGGCTTGTATATTACGTTAGAATTAATCGGCTCTGTTCACAGATTCACAAATTTTTGTTTATTGATTTATTTTAAAAAACATTTATTTAGGTTTTTAAATATGTGTTTTTTTAATTCTACAATAAATGGAAAGCGAGATAGGTTTAAAAAAAACAAACACTCCTGCTGAAAATGAAACCAGAAGTACTAACCAGAAGTTGAATGTATTTTATGTTGAGTACATTTTGCCAAATACAGGCCTCTTTCACCTATAATTTATTTTGAAGTGAGTTCTATCAGCAAACCACGCGTGTTAGAGTACGTTTTGAAATGTTTTTATGTCGAATTGATTGATTTATTTTGAACGTTGTTTATGTTTACAAAACAATATTCAAAATCAGCCGGTTGACCAATCTTAAAGTTGGTTAAAATTACAATAGTTCAATAGTTAATGTGTTTCCTATTTTAATAGCTTCTTCACCAAAATATTTTAAAGCTTCAAATATTAATATTCATATAATTCACTCATAATATTATTAAGGCCTTCAACCACAAAGTAATATGTATCTCTCTAATTTCCTGTTAGCTCTCTTAGAATTAATTCTTTAAATTAAAATGGAAATGATTAAACTGCAATTAAATTTGCATTTTTTACTGAAACAAAACTGTACTGAAAACGGCATTTAAACCTTATGGTCACTGAATAATATTCTTATATACCGATTCTGTGGGTACTTTGAACCCCTGAACACCCGAGGGCAGAAATCTGAATTCTAGCTCACACCTTACAAACCCTTTTTATAGGGCGGACTTCATTTATTTCTCCATAGGTAGTAATTTAGATCTGAAACAGAGAATGATCACCTCTGACCCAGTATCCCCAGTGGTATTACTCTCGACATTGAGGACTATAAGACCATGTCAAGTTTAATGCCCACCAGCCACCACACACACGGAGAGTCTTCAGTTGGAAAGTTCAAACTCGCAGCCCAAGGGACGTGAATCCAACGCTCGAACCATGCTATCCTAGCCCTTTAAACAGATTGAAAATAACAATTTCAAAGAATTGGAGGTTGACACATTTAATTTTCCATTTCCCTGATTCCACTGCTTCTGCCACTTATTAGCAACGATGTAAAACAAAGTATCTCATAATTTATATGTTGCGACTCTCCCTAATTCATTATTATTGCAAGGGCCTCAATAACCTTGTAACCACCAGTCGGAAATACATTTTGTCACGGCATCTTCAATACCTGAATAACGTCCATTCATTTGAAGTCGGAAATTTGCATCTTTTTGACTTCGGTAGCAATTTCATAAGATGGCTAGATAAAGAGGCAGCAGCCCTCCACCGCAATGAATGGAAGTGGGCAATAACAGATGATATCAAAACAGAAACTCATCGTGACAGAAGCCAATCATCGGCGATAGCTCTCAGCACGAGTTTCGTGCCACGGCGGGCATTGCAATTGGGAGGCAATTATTTAACTCGAAGCTCGCGATCAGAAACGGCCATTATTCCCTCGTAACTTTTGATACCGAAATAAAAATGGGAAAACGAGAATGTTGTCGTTGGGCATCACGAAGAAGCGGAAGGCCTTTAAGTGCTACAAGCATGAAAGTGAATTATTCGACCTCTTTGTATTGATGGTTTGGTGACATGAATGAATGAATTCATTCTTAATATAGCAATCCTTCCCAATATTTGATGGTAGAATAATCAGTTGTTTTTAAAAACTGAACTTAATTAAATGTATCATCAATCTGTTTTTAGTTTTAGTTATTGAATTTATATAGAAGGAGGAGGAATGTACTCCAGAAACGTAATAATCTAGCAGACTCTCTACTAAATGTGTGTGTGTTTATTATTTTATTAACGTACCTGTTACTAAGAAAACTTAGACGATATTTTTTTAAATAATTAATCGTTGAGATGATATTAAAATACAAATGATTATGATTTTGGACACATTTTCTCCATTGATTGAAATCAAAATTCGATATAGAATGACAGTTATAAAATCACGTTCCAAATTTCATATATTTTAGCCATCACGTTAACATTTATAACCCAGAGAGTTTAGATCTCTTAATGGATTTGATTTCAAATTTCATTCGGATGTATACATAATTATTAAATATGGGTCCTACATTTTATCCATCTAGCTTTCTCCTTTTTGTAGTTACGTTTACACTTATTACCCAGAGAGTTTCATCCCTTGATTATATTGACTCCTAATTCCACACGGATTCACACATAATTATTAAACCATCTAGCTTTAGTCGTTTTGTAGTTTATTTATATTAATGTCCCGTTTTAAAATAGCATTAGGACTATTTTGAGGCAAACCTTCTAATTTTGAGTCACAGTCAGATGACGAGGACGACACATGAGCTGGCACCCCCTCTCCACACCCCACCAGCTGGAGGACGTTTGGACAGGACCCCCTTAAACCACGGTTCTACGGTGGAATCGGGTCTCGAATCTGAAACCCTCCATTTTCAAAGTTGGGACTATACCATCCCAAGGGCCCCAGAAAAGTTTTTGCCCCTGGCCCCAATTAGGATAAGTCGGGCCCTGTAAATATTCTTAATGTTTACAAACTTCTTTTAAAGATCCTTAAGTTCCCCTTTCCTGAATCTGAATGTGTCAAAGTATTCCCCATCAAAATCTCATAGCATAATAATTGAAGGGAAAAATTGCCGTTTGTTTTGCTCTTAGGTCACGATGTAAACGAACGTCAGTTTTGTCATCGCTTCTTGTATATAATAGGATAAAATAAACCAGAGATTTAAAATTTCAAAAGTTTCTTCTTTTCGAACACGCAACTGCTAAAATATCTTTACATATATATAGACAATCTTATTTTTTAAAACTCTATTTCAATGTGACTTTTCGACTTTGCAGGTTTGGTTCCAGAACCGCAGAGCCAAGTGGCGCAAGAAAGAGAATACGAAAAAGGGACCGGGCCGGCCGGCCCACAATGCGCACCCTCAAACGTGTTCGGGGGAACCCATCCCACCTGCAGAGATCGCGAGGAGGGACAGAGACCGCAAAGAGAAGAAACTGCGAAAGCAACTAGAAAGACAAGCAAAGAGACTGCAGCAACAACAGAAAATTGGTGAGTTTTTAATGAGAAAAAAATTATATCAAATGAAAATAATTAATAATAAGTTAATTGATGGTAATCCAATAGACGATTAATACTTCTGGGATTTAAGAAGGAATCTTAAACTTGAAAATGAAGACTTAAGTAGAATAATAATGGCACCAAATAGTCTTAAAACAATGAAAAACATGGTGTTAAAATTATCTGTTTTTTTTACCAACTGTTGGAAAGCTTTGAAATGTTAGGATTTCTTTTGTTGTCGAGCCAGAATTTGGAGGAGATTTTCTTAAAGTGGTGGTCTGCTCCTTATTTAACTGGATGGTGAGTTTATGTGAAGAGGAGAAGAGTAAGAGATTAGTCCCTTTTCGGTTGGAGCTAACCGCCTCGAAGAGGATGTGATTTGGGCGAATGAACCGGTGTTATAGATGGATTATGTTTAAGACAGCAGTCGGCCACAATTAATTCTGTCAATATTGGTGGTGGCGGGGTGGTTGACTGTAAACAAGAAGACTGATAACGTTTGTTTTCTATGGATTTCGCAGAGAAATGATTTAAAGAGCATTTTTTAATTCCCTGAATATTAAGCCCTATATGCATAGTTTTTCTGCACATTCCATGCTATGATATAATTCATAGACTAGTTTCTTAATGTTTTAGATAGATTTGACTTAGATATTAATTTGAGTCAAAAGTATTTTTTTCTCACTTTAAATGTAAAAGGCCATTTTTTGCATTACAGACATTTAAATAAAGAGTATTTTAAATCTGACAATCGAAGGCACTTTCCCTCTCTAGAATTAGAAAAAAAAACTGTTGCGTACTGTTAAACCCTTTTAGATCGCAGAGTGGTTAGTGAAAAAAATTTAAAACAAATTATCGCATACATACACTCTAATTTTAAAATTTAAATAACTAAAATACGTTGTATATTTGCAAATATTAAATTGTTTATAGAAAGAATGAAAAAGAATTAATTCTATCAATTTTAAAAATCTCTTTCAAATAGTTTAATTTTACATATAACAATTAAGATTTGTGTTCTGATGACATATTTTTAATTAGAAAGAATAGTCTCCCTGAAACTTTCATTTTCTATCAATAAATTAATCTTCTTATTGTGCATAAAACTGTGCTTCTTATACAAGGATGTGGTTATTTTGCATGAAATTGGTGAACGGTTTTTCAAAAATTTAGTGTTTTTAGAATAAATCCATTATTTTTATTAATTCTATCTCAAGAATATATAATTTAAACTCATCTCGGTAAAATGTGACACAAAACTGCAGCTGTAGTTGTAAGATATATAGAATTTCATTGATTTATGTCTTTCCTAAATACAAGTTTAGGAATTACGGCATTTTAATGCATGCTAAGGTTGCGATCGACATATGATCCAAAATTTAACAGATTTAGTTGAAATTTCGATAATTATTTATATTTTAGACGATAAAACTACGCTCGAAGTTTTATTTACTTAGAACTTTACATTTTATAGATATCGAATTAACTTGTATTAGAACATCCAGTCAGACAGACCTTTTGTGGATTTCATTCAATATGTCTTAGACAACTATACATTTCTTTGTAATTCCGTAGATAATTTTTTCCATCTGTCTCAAAGAGGTTTTTAGTTATCGTCTTCTTAGACAGACATATTGATAAACATAATGCCAAAATGTATTATTCGAATTTGGGAAAGTCTGATACATGGTGATTCATCAGAATCACGAGTTCACATTTTTTTGTCAATTACAATACTTCCTCTATATTTAGTGTACGAGAAAATAGAAAGTATATAATCATTTGAAGGAGAGGCCACTTTATAATGTTGACGTAAGAGCGAGCTATCTCTTTACTTAATAAAGTTGATGCAAAGATAAACATCTTCATTCTGAGGGGCATTAAAATGTGAAGAGTAGCTTGACAAATAACTCTATTATCTTGCCTTTTCACTAATTACGCTAATTACAAATTATCCATTCAGTTTTATAAAAATTATTAAATCCAAGCTACAGAGTCTGTCTCAGTACGTCTCTATCTCGCTTTAGAAAATCCCCCAGATTCAAAGTCTTTCATTAGTCGAATATCTTGACTATAATAAACCATGCAATCAAATTACCCTCGCATCTTATAGATAAGACGGGGAAATAATAGCAGCCCAGGAACAAAACAGTGTCAAAGAAGATGAATAAGCAGCCATAAAACTACCCCTTGGAACCCGGCACATGCGTCCACGGCCGCAGGAATAAATTACTGAGACCGTCCGAAGCAGAGCGAGGAAGGCAAACTTCATCTTCTCGTCCTGCTTCTGTGATGAATTTCAATTAACATTCGATTAACGAGTGGCACGGGCAATTAGCACTTTTTACCTCTCTTAATGGCGAAACGAGAGGGAAAAAATGGGGGGGGAGATGAATAAAAATAAAAAAGAGAAAGTCATCTCCATCAGTTTGGGATTCACCCTTGCCTCGGCTATAATTACAGGCTACTTAAGAAGTGCCCGACGTGCTCGGAACTGTAATAAATGTTTAATATGTAATCATCATTAACTTCGCCAGCCTTTTGATAAACATTACGGCAGCGCCTGACAGGACAGGTAAGAAAGCGTCGAGAAAAGGGACGTTGATTTAGAGAGCATTGTAAGTTTATGATTTCATCTTAATCCCCCCTTTTTTCCCCCTGCTCATGTTTTTTTTTTTTTTTTTTTTTTTTTTTGAAAAAGAAAAAGGAACAGGCGATTTGATAGCTTTCAACAAATAAAATAATCATGAAAATTTTGAGAAATATTTTTTTTTACTGTTTTAATAAAATAAACCAGTTTGAGTGGTCTCCCCAAATCTTTCTCGTGTACTTTTTAATCAACTAGTCATGCCAGAGAACGACTTGCATGGCATTGGCGTACAATAATTACGAATTATTAACTTTTGGGGCAAATTTAGCATTTTCAGTGAATCTTGTCATCTGTGGCGAATTATTTGGCGATTAACTTCTGCTATAACAGTATCGGAGATAATGTAACCGGTAATTTTTGAGTGAAATATTCCCTTGTAATGTAATTTTTGAGTGAAATATTCCTTTCTACTGTAATTTTTGAGTGAAATATTCCCTTGTACTGCAAATTTTGAGTGAAATATTCACTTGTACTGTAATTTTTGTGGGAAAATGGACTCAAGTGTGTATTTCAGATTTTTCAAAAGGGTTTATAGCAAAACTGTTTATCATGCAATAAAAAGTTAAATTGGGTAATTTAAAATAAAAAGAATGTATTAAATTGATGTGATGTCGTCTTTAAACTAGTTATCAATCAGAAAGTTTTTTTAAAATACTTTTTAATTACTTTAACGGAATTAACATTAACTAACCATGCTAATTCTTAAAAAAAGTTAAGGATTGTACTTTTGAAAGATTTTATTACAGTTGCTTCTTTTATCTTAGGAAATTTAAATCTAATCTTTTACAGTAATATTAATTGACGCTGATGCAAATTTATTTCGTAAATTTGCTTAGATTTTTGTATAAGGATATCAGTATGATGAAGAAAATTCTTTCCCTCTAATAATTAGTATAAATGGTATACGGGGAGAATTTAAATTCTAACATTAGGAAACAGAATTACATCTAAGATGTCAAATAACTTATTTAACTGTATTTTATAATGATTATTACACATTTGCTTTTAATTTTCGGTCGCGTGAAGCATTTTATTTCTCAATTATTTATCTCAACTTTTTTTCGATAGTGTTTTTCTTTTCTTTTTACAATACGAAATATAGAGAAATTAGTAATTACAAGAAAAATTGACGAATCCTCCCCCACCTTCATTTCGAATCTCCTGAAGTCCAAAAAATACTTTTGACAATTTCGACAAAATAATTCAATTTTATTATCAAATATTGAATTAAATCCATTCATAAGAGGTCTCTATGTTTCTTCGATTACAATTAATTGTTTCCTAAACGCAATGAGATAAGCTGGTAAAATTCGGTGTTCAAATTTACAATCTAATATATAGATACCGATTAAATTTTGAATCAAGTTTATTAAAGGGTTGTTTATCTGCATAAGCGTGCCAACTCATTTGTTCATAAACAGAATAACTTAATGAAAATCGATATATTCTCTTATGGCTATAACTGTTGTTTCGAGTCAAATTTCGCTATCACTCAGTTGGCTAAAAGACCTTTAAAATATATATTCTCACGATGGATTCAGTAAAAATTCTACATTTACAATATCTATATTTTTTATCTATTGCTCAACAATACCACATTGGATATTTGCGGTCTTACTCAAGATCTATAATTTAATCTGGGGGAAGTGAATTAAAAATTTATTGAAGAATTAATGAGAAAGTTTTATGGCAACCATTCTCATTTTTATTTATTTCAATTTAATAAAATAATAAGAGTTTGTTTCGGATTCAGTAATAATACATAGATTAAGAAATTAGAAGAATTCTGGTATGTATATAGAATGACATTTCTAATGAGGAAATTTAACTTTCGAAATCAACTGTTCATTATTTTCTTATTCATATTTCCTTTCTGTATTTTCTTTTGATACTGATTTTTTTTGTTTTTGTTTTCTTGCAGGTAAAGGAGCTTCAAGCGGCATGGCTGAATCTGTGAGGCAGACCTTGAATGATCTTGTCCGGTTAAGTCCGCGAAAAGATCCACAAACCCTCTTAGGAACAGACCTGCATCTTCTTCTGGAAACAATGGGCTTCAGAATACCCCAAGTTTCAGGTAAACAAAAACTTTTTTTTTATTTTATGAATATAATAGTTTCTTTAATAGAAAGTTTAATAAAACGGAAATTTGTGATATTCCATTGATCTACTATAAGGCTTATTCTAGAATGTTTATAAGGCAAATAATAATAATTTCACGACAATTTTCTTTTTTTAAGTTTTTAAAAAAGGTTTGTTGTACCTTAACGTCTCTTGTTTTTAAGTAATGCCATCAAGGCCCAAGAGCACTTATCTGTACACTCATCACAAACCCTTGTTACAGGGCAGATTGCATAAATGCATTTCATTCCCTCATTCACAGATCGTAATTTATACCTGTATCAGAGAAACGATCACCTCTGAACCAGCCCCCCTAGTGACATTACTCTAAATATGGGGACTTTGTACCACAAAAGATTTATACGTGCTCGAACCCTCACACACACGGAGAGCCTTCAGCTGGAGGAGTCGAACTCACAGCCCAAGGGATGCGTATCCAGCTCCCTACCAACCAAGCTATTTCGGCCCCTAAAAAGGTTTTCAAATACTAAAAGTCGACACATGTCAGTTTTTCATAATAGATAAAACTCGCTTACACCTTCAATTGAACGTTACGGTTCAAAAATAACCTGCACACTGAAAGAATAATACTGTCATATAATATTCTGATTCTTTATGTAGTTGTGTACAGAAAGTTATAAATATATTATTACTAGTACAAAGTTATAAATATATCATAACTATTATAAAAGATTATTGCACGATAAAAGGCGATAGTAAAAAGATGCTACTTATTTATTTTAATAACCCCGGACTCCCTTGACGATACTCAGTTTGTGCCACTATTGCCAAGCTTCATTTTGTATAAGATGCCAGGATTTTGTCTAACTTCTTTATGCGTAAGCCGCCAAGAACTCACGATTTACTCTTCCAACGCACATAAGACCGCCAACATACATAAGGTGTTAAAATATTAGAAAGAGGGTTTGAAACGGTTTACGTTTCTAGACAACTTATTATTATGGTCTTAAATATATATTATGGTCTTATATATATATATATATATATATATATATATATATATATATATATATTTGGAGCGAAAATCATGCTTATAAATTATTACTTATTAAGGAATTCTTGTTTCTTTAGTGAGCAGCTTATTCTCTTAAAAATATTATTTTTCCTGCTTTTGAACTATTATACGGTATACGTTGATTTAAAATTTTGTCTTGTTCTTTGATAACACTGAAAATTTGCAAGAGCAATTTTACTGTTAGCTTTATAATAGTATATATTTACTATTAAAATGTTCATTTGCTACGAAAAAAACAGGTATAAAAATTCTTCAGAGAAAATATCCCGAGAAAGTATTTTCATTTTATTTTAGTTTTGTTATTGACAAAAGTAAGCAAATGTAAATTTGGTATAGTAATGAAATTAGTTTATATTCCATTATAATTCATTATAATAAATATTGATATTGGTTGAATAATTTTAAATATAAAAAAATTTTAATAAGTGCATAGAAAAGGAATTGTTATAATGAAAAGAGTAATTTTTTAAGTTTTAAAAAATTTGAAATTCATTTTTGTAAGGTAAATATTCTTAACAGTTAAAAGAAAGTTTATTAAAAATTTTAATTAGAATTTTCAATCTAAAAAATTGACTGCAACCTTAATCTTATCTAGAAGAGTACATATGCCAAATTTCTTCAAGATCAGACAAAAACTGTCCATTTGTAGGAAAAAACAAATAAGAAGTGTTTATCTTTTTTATTTATAGACTATCAATCAGACAGACTCGATGAAACAAATTGATGGAGGTAAACTTTAGATCCTTTAGAAAAAAGATACTTCAATAGAATTCTATTTAATTTTTATTCTAAAAAAGGGAAAAATTCGTAAAATTGAAAAAAAAAATTATTCAAAATAATCAATACTGACATTTACAATTTACTTGGCAAAATAACTCAAAAGCCATTCGTGTTTCTGTCGACTTTAATGCAAGGTATACAACTTTTATTTTTTACAAATTGTAATAAAAATGCACTTGTAAACAAAATTCTGGAAAAGTAAGTAAAATAACGGAATTAAAACAAAAGAATAAGAATTAATTGAGTCAAAATTAGTTCATCAATTAAAATAATATTTTAAGAAAGCGTAAATATATTATATGCGTTCTATTTATTTAGTATGAGCATCAAAAAAAAAACTTTAGAAAATCAAGAAAAATAGTAATTAAAAAGTTCAAAGGATCTATACCATTATTTCCGAATGTTAGCTTGTTAACACTGAAGTTAAACGTTGAAATTTAAATATTTTCCTCATGCCTCAATATTTACTTTATTAATTTGGAGACTCCCACAAGTGGGACACCTCAAAATGAGGATGAGAAACTTCCCGTATGCTGGTTAGTTCTCGCCATCTTGGTGGGTACAGAAAGAGGTGCGGGTTAGCTACCTCCCATCGATGATGGAACGCACTTCCCCAGAGAAGTGCTGTGCTGTGCTGTGGTAGAGGATGGCCCTTAGGAATCGCACACAATTTCCACCGGTGTTGACCGGTTGACAATTTCCACCAGTATGACCGAACCAACGAAAAATCGTTGGTTCGGTCATTCAGTTTTATCCGTGTGATTACAGCTAGGTTGGAGTGGTTAGTTAGTGATTAGTGATTATCAATTTGATGAAGGAAGTTCTATTCGATGAAGTACATTTTATAATAATATTATTTGTGACATTACTTTATTAAATTGCCTTATTATTTCTAATTTCAGAAACGGTACCCTTTTCTTCGGAAAGAAATGAGCACCAAGAAGTTTACTACTCTGACGAAGATGTTGACGACACCAACGACACGGAAGACCCCCACCAATCCTTCATCGAGCCCTCAAGCAACCCCTACAAGTCCAAAAACCCTTTCAGCATTGCCAACATCCTAGCTTCCGACTGCAGCAGAAAGACAGTCAGACAGCTGCACCCGTTCCCGACCTTGCTGCAGCAACCGGCTGGATTTCTGATCGTCCAGAGTACTGACGACCGATCTCCAGCTAGTCGTAGGACCAGCCTCACGGACAGTTGTGCCAGTAGCTGCGGCTCATCCCCAACTAGTCCGGACAGAGAGGATTATGACATGGCCTCCCCCTCGATCGGTGGCACAACCCATCCATTGCTCAACCCTGGTTAAAGGAAGGATGAAACGACCGTGTCTTTGTCTTGTCCACCGAATTCAACACCTATCTGGTCATATTCGTAAAACTATAATCTCGTTGTTGATGTTGTGCCGGTCCTTGGCGTAGACTGATGCAGGAACTCTTTGGACTCGATTCTGCCTCCAAATGCGAGAATTCTACTTGTTCCTTCCTATGTATTGATGTATCATTCATACAATGTGTGATGAATTTGGTATTCACCAATAAGCAGGCGTATTCGAACTTACCAGTCAATCAAGGTCAGAGTAAACCATATAGGAGCCCTTAGAGAATGGAAATGTCCAAACCCATTTTCCCTCAGCAATTTTTTGTAAATTGACTTTTAAAAATAGATTTTAAATTAATCTCTGTGTAAGCAATTTTTATGTCAAAAATACTAAGATAAATTGCAAAATAAATTTTTATGCTGCTTGTTTATTTCTAAGGCCAACAAATGCAAACCGTTCGACAACCATCTTGGCATCTTATGTAAAATAGAGATTGGTTCAATCTGAAAAATCACCAAATAAGGTAATGTTAAGATTTTGTCAAAATCTTAGAATTTTATGTCTAACAGAGTTTGACAATCTTGGAGCTTTCTAAAAATCACCAAATAAACCAAGGGGTCGTAAAAATAAACAAATACCGATTTAATTAGTTATTTCTTTGTAAATAATTTAAAATTCAAAGAAATTTTGTATCGTTGCGTAACAAATTAAAAGAATTTTAAATAAAAGTAAAAAAAAAAACTTTTTTAATGCTACCTAAATTTTTATAATGAAAAGGTTTATCAGAAGATTTGTGAATCAGACAGTTTTTTTCAAAGTTAAAAAAATGGAATTTATTGATATGCAAGCAAATTTGGAAACATGAAAAAGATAATTGACAATTCTAATTTTGAAATTTAAATGTTTTTCGACTTTATTTAAAAACAATAACGTGCATGGCCCTTGTAAATATAAATAATCACAAAATTATATTACAGCTAAAATAACGCCAAAAAAAATCCGGCCCAAAGGAATTTACTCTTTTTTGCCTATTTAATAATTTGTCCAGGTATGAATTTCACTATATTTTTCAACCTAAAAAATTTTAATCCTATATTAAGACTCATATACAAAGGTGAAATTTCTGCACAAAAATTATAAAAATTTGTAGGACAATTTAAGAAGCAATTTAGGGGCAATTTATTTTCAAAAATTCATTTATAAATGTCTACACTTTCAAGCATATAATCGCTCCCAAATTCGAAGCAAGGAAATAGCCATTTCATAATATTGGAGAAATTTTTAATGGATCGATCCTTTTGTAATTGCTGAACTAGTTGATTTTATAAGAAGCATTCGAAATAACAATTTAATGTCATTAACAAAATTGGAGAATTATCTTTCCAAAAAGCATTCTGAATATAAAGCAAAAGCAATTAATTAATCTCAAGGGTTCAAATTCGCCAGCATTTTGGAAATTTCTGTTTAAAATGTGTGATGAGAACCACATGGAAAAGGATACTAAATATTGTGTATGATGTGTTGGATAGACAATGATTGACGTAATCAGTGTACGTATGTTTCATGTTGCACATTAAAAAATGAAGAAGAAATATAAAAAAATGTATTATAATATAGGTTTTGAAATATAATTGTATTTAATATACCTTATGATACGTCCTTATGATTAAAATAAAATGTAGAACAAGAAAATGTATATTCAAGAAAGCATAAATATGAAATATAATTATACATATATTATTCTCCAAAATTCAAAATAAAACACGAAATAAACAATCAAAATGTTTGCATCTCAAGAAACTTAAAACATTGGTTGTGATGACTTTCGTTCAAGATGCAATTAAAATTATGTAAAATATTGAAAAATATCTCTAGTTTTATAAATAATAAACTCTGCACTCAAGAATGGAGTCATGATTATCATTTAAGACAATAGATCATTTTGACTTTTTGTTTATTTGTTTTTCTACTTTGATGGTTGAAAATACTTAAAAAATGGTAAAATGATGTAAATTAACTTTTCTTTGAAATTTAATTTAAAAATTATATCATAAGGACTATAAAAAAGATCTTCTATTAAGTGAATAATTACGAATCGAATTACTTTTCCCAGGACAAAGACATAATACTACTGAAACCATATAAAAAATTTATATAGTACATTATGAAGAAATTATGTTTAAACTTTCATTTCTTTTATTTTCAAACTTGGTCGTGAAAATTGTTCTTTATAATATGATTTTCAATTCTTTATTATAAGTATAACCTTTGAATATGTGAATATATCAATCTTTATGCTATCATTTTATTGTTACATAAACAAAAGAAAGAAATTATAATTTTATAATGAATATAATCTGCATTGCCGTTAACCTGGTAATTAAAAGAATCGTATAGCGAAAATTTTCACAAATATATATTACTACCACAACTTCTATCATCAAATCAAATCTATTGCCAGCTTTTGAAATCGAATCAGTAAAATAACTTGCCATAGTGTTGATAAAAAAGATATTTTTCTTATTTCAAAATCACATCTTCTTAGCAATGTAAAATATATGTTATAAGGGTTCTTATAATCTATAATTTATATCTGCGTTTATTCAGTGATACAAAGCAAAACAATTCAGTCTCTAAGATGGAATATTTTACAAGTGAGAGGTATAAATTAAAAAGCCTTTTTAGATAATCATAAAAGATATAAGTAAAAAAGCGAAATCTACGTATGTATATGCTAATGTATTTATAAATATGAGGGAATAAGTTCTTATACCATGTTAAAAGAAGTAATGCAAATGATATTCTTTTAAAACTTTCCCATTACAACTCTGAACTTGTTTTAAACCAATTTGATGTACAGATTAAAGGGAAAAAATATTTATAAAACATAGCACATAAGATTTCTATTCTTACTCTGGCCCAATAGCAACCTTTAAAATTGTTAGGCATAAGTGTATATTTCCAGATAATTAAATGCTTCAAATGACATTAAAAAGTATTTTTATGTTCTTTGAATCTAAAGTTTTGCTGAAAAAATTAGGGAATAAAAATTTTTATACAGTTTTCCAGTATTATGAATCATATTTGTTAAAATTTCTTAATATACGAACATTTTCAACACAAAACATATTAACCGATTGCGAAAAAAAGGGAATGATTAATGAGGCTTTGAATTTCAAGTTTTTAAGTCGATCAATAATCGCAACGAGAAAGCATTTCGTTGGTTTCAAAATTAGCTCAATAGGAAAGATAAGATTCGTACTTGGGAGAGAATGTTTACAAATTCAGTTTTATTAAACCTACTTGACAAGAATTATTTATTATTACGAGTTATTATACCAGTTTGGCCCTTTGCACTCCAAAAAATAATTGGATGCAAAATTATTCACCTAATACAAAGATTTGTTTATTGCAATGAAAAATTAATATACATCATTCTTTTAAGTCGAATTTCTTTGAAAAATTAATCTACATCTCTTAACCATTATGTAGGCATTTTTAACAATCAAATTTTAAAAATAAATAAATAAAATTTCAAAATGATGCACAATCTTGAATAATGAGTCAGAGGCACCATCGGAGTGCAAAGGGTTAAGAATTGATTTGTTCGTTTATTCAATGTTTTTTTTTTTTCAATTTATTTAACGTGGCTTGTTTTAAGTGGGTAAGGAATGGAATTTCGAAATGCATTCTCCCTCACTCTCATATATTCTGGATGACAATATGCTATTTTAATATCTTCAAATCTGAATTATCAGTTTATCGATTAATTTAATTAAATACACTTTGAATCACTTGGTAAGGAAGTTCGGAAAAAAATCTGCTTCAAAACTCATCAATAGAATCAATTATAAATTAATTACTAAAAAGTGGAAAACAAAAAATATTATATTTACTTTTTATAACACAATGAAGAAGGAATCATCACATTATGGCGTTTTACAAGACGATATAAAATTGCAATAAATTAATTTACTACATTTTCAAACCTAACGTTACTAAAGGCCTTTCTAATACACCTAGAGAAATCAGGTAATGAGTGATTAGGGAAAAAGAATATTATAAAAATATCTCGAATTTTTAATATTCGAATGGATGAAAGCACATCTTTATTACGTCACACTTCGCAGTTAACAATAACCGAAATCACGATCAACATTCAAAACAAATTTAAATTTGTATTTAAAAGATTTTAATTTTTTTGTTTATTTTTCGGAAAATAATTAATTTTAGATTGTCTTTGATAAATATTTATCGAAATCATTTTAAATTTTAAAGAAATAACAGCATTACTGTTAACTTTAATAATCTATTCTATTGTTTTCATTGAATTCATGTCATTTTATTTATTTATTTTGGAATGCATAATCGTTCAAATATATTTATATCTAATTATCTAAATTTCTTCATTCAGAAATTACTTTGTAGTAATGCATATTCCTGTTATGTATTGTTTTTTTAAAAATCGAAGTTTAAAGTTAATTAGAAGTACCAGCCTTTTAATGAACCTCAACCACAGCAGTTTCATCATTAATTTATATAGGAGAAATAAGTTGTACATAAATTACAGATTCGTAAAAACATGCATTTATTGTAAATGAGAAATTTCTGACTCTGATACAAAAAAAAATGTTTAAACATTAAAAAGTGAATTATGCTCTAAATACGATATAAACGATATATAATAGATACGATATATAATAGATATATTTAAAAAAAATCGTTCAATTGTACAGAGTGTATGAATTAAAGCTCCGATGTATCAAATGTGTTTTTAACAAAATATTTTGTAGCTACCTTCCAGATATATTTGAAGAATGCCTGAAAGAATTTTTTTTCTTTAAGCTTGATCAATATATCGTTCATTTTATTTTTTTATTATGTACAAAATATAAATTTCAAAAATGTATTGTTTTTAACTCAATTATTCCATTTTTTTCTTGCATTGTAAAATTATAATCAGTTTATGTAATAAATCAAGTGTCATAACAATGTATTACCTTTGTACATACCACATGTTTGTGCATTAAGCAAATACATAAAACCTGTCTTTGTGTTAATTTGTGTGTTTTATTTCTATGCTGGCACTTAAATTAATTCATGTGATGTTATAATCACATGGCAACCGTAACTACACATGTATTCGCATTGTTTTACAATCTGTCAACTTAAAGAGTTCTTTTCTCATCTACAAAAGAGCAATGGATTCCAAAACTAAATGAATTTATAGAATGTGAATTCTTTTTTATAATTCCAAATTGGGTATTCCCTGCTTTCCAAAGCATGCGGGTTGAAATGGATAATCAAACTGCCACGACAATAAATCAGGCTAAGATTAATGCAAAATATCCTTTATAGTTCACCCAAAATATCCTCCATTCAGGAAAAAGTGCGATCCGATTGTGGCATGGAATTAACTCAACTCCACATCATTCAAATATAGAGAACTATATTTGAAATGTACCCTACTTTTCTTTTTAATGAATAATAAATGAAGCTTTTTATTTTTCTTTTGAAATATGAATCGGCTTTATTTAATCCTCAGAATTAATGTAATCTGTTTTCCTAAAAAAAGACTTTCCTATTTAGACTTGAACAAAAAAAATTATTTCGATGGAATTTATGTTTAAATACAATGGACATAAAATTCGTCAAAAGAATGGAAAGATATTTTATCATTTAGATGAATTTTGCAATAGATGTGCCGTTGAAAATTTTAAAATTAAAGCTTTACTAAAATAATGTTTTACAATTAAAAACGTTCATTTAATCAAAACAGTTTCAAGATGCAAGGTTTTGTTTGGATAATAAAAAATATAATAGTTTACCAATAACAGTTTATTGGTTAGGAGGTTTTGATGTCTCCGAAATTTACGGGCAAAAAATATTTTTACTTGCTTTTACCAGTATTGCATAATTATTGTGCATGCTTCTTTGAAAGCAGATGCGTTTTTATAAGGTTTACCCTGCTTTTACCAGTATTGCTTTATTATTATGTATGCTTCTATTATAGCAGATGTGTATAATAATGATTTAAAAAGCTGACGAAGAACTATGAAATCATAGCTATTATTTCATTTAAAAATTGGCCGAGTTCCAAAACTTTGTTTGCTAGCTAGAAAAATTAAAAATGAAAATTTAAAAAAATTATTATATATGTACCAATGTATACCTATATAGAGAGACAGAGACCATAGAGAAGTCTCGTGATTGTTTCAAACCGGTTTAACTTGATTAATGATTTAAATTATAATAAAATCATTAATCAATCAGATAAATACTGACTTAAAAACAATAATGCTCTCATATGATAACTTGAAATTTACGATCGAAGATTTCATTTTCTTTTTATAAAATTATTTAAACTTCCATTTTCTGTTTTTTTAGCTGGCAAACAAAGTTTTGGAACTCGACCGATTTGGAGATGAAATAACAGCTACGATGTACTTTTAAAAATGCATCTGCTGTCAAAGAAGCATACATAATAATAATCCAATACTGGTAAAATCAGGTTACAAAAATGTATGCGATTGAAAGATGTTGGTGAATATTGCCATTTATGATTTGTTCATTGCCTACATGATATCGAATTGAATTATTCGTTGCCTTTATTAAATCAAAGACGCCTAACGAAAACTTCATGTTCTCACATGATAATAAAATAAATATATTTTCTTTTAGGTGTCTGCTTTAATAAGACGTCTTAACTTCTCTCAAAAAGGAAACAAAAAATAAATGTCACGGAAGGCGAAAATCCCAGATTTAGTAGGTGCTTCATCTAAGAATATATATATACTAGCTCTTACCCGCGACTTCGTACGCGTGGAAATTTTGATGTGTATATGTGAGAACTGACAGTCTAAAATGTTATCAAAACCGTATGCATGCATAAATTTTTAACGTCAATTGGTGCAACGCAAAGACGTGAATTTTAAGCACCAGTTGGGGTAACGCAATGCAGATTAGAAAATATTAGTTTCAATTCATCTGTTTTCTTTCAAAAGCACTTCTGAAGGAATCAAAAGATCTATTAATTAACAATGTTTAATTTTAAATTTATCATACTCTACTAAAATAAACAGAATCGTTTGAAATAACCGTTACGTCTAACATCATTAACGTGGGGGGGGAATGTTATGTTATTAAAACCACAAGGGTACTTTTCCATTTGGCGGGCGCAAACGAACAATCGCCAAAGAAATTTGAGAAAATTCGGCGGAATTCTAAATTATTTGCTAACGGAAACATACCACTTTAATCATATATAAAAATATATAACTAACACAAATACAATTTAATTACAAAAACACACAGTGGAACCCTTTTAATTTATAGTCATTTTCGCCAAAAAAAATAGTTTGCCACCAAATTTTAGCGAAATGGCATTTCCAATCACAAGGTTTCGATGCCCGTTGCAGCAAAATAACAGAAAATAGAGAAAAAAATATCAATAAATGCAGTAATATGGAATGCACTAAAAAATTGAACCGAAAATTATGAAAATAGGGAAAAGAAATAAGTACAGCAAGAAAAAAATCAAGAGAAATAAATAGGAAATAACGAATTATATTAACACTAGAATAGCATAAGAACAAAATTTAATAAACATTCCCTTAGAATAGTAAGATAATATTAAAAGAACACAGTAAATAGAAAAATCAAAACAAACGATTCAAAAATCTCAGGCAGATGTTTTCAGATTTTTTATTTTTTATTTTTGGGCGGAAAATTTAGTTTTTAATTAATAAAAAATTAACCACTCTATTAACCGGATTAAAAATTAGCCTATGTTCTTCTGTAAACTATAATCTATCTATGTGCTAAATTTCATTGAATTTCCCTCAGTCGTTCTGGCGTGATTGAACCCCATCATCCATCCAAACTTTCACATTTATAAGAGTAGTATATTATATATATATATATATAATCTTTGTTATTTATATAAAACATTCTTTTAGGGGATTGAAAC
Source organism: Argiope argentata (assembly GCA_026289955.1). NCBI lineage: Eukaryota > Metazoa > Arthropoda > Arachnida > Araneae > Araneidae > Argiope > Argiope argentata. Next base: position 481,991 of record JAOUZG010027945.1, read on the forward strand.
GTTTTATTCCCTCATCATATCGATTTTTCAAAATTTCCGATTTTCAATTTGCTAATAATGCTCTATACCCATTTGTATGGAGCTAATAATGCTCCATACAAATGGGTATGGAGCATTATTAGCAACTTCATAATCCACGCATCACCAAAATTCAGGTAGCTCTTCGCAAACTAAAAGTTCTTACTGCTAATATTTTTATTTTACAGATTTGCTAAATTATTTTTTGTAACATAAGAAGCTTGTGAAAACTTTAACATGCTTGTGATAGTACAGACAAATAGACAGCCAGATTTTTTCTAATGGATTTAGTTCAAAATTTGAAATTTTAGATGTTGAATCCCTGTGCTAAATTTCATCCATCCACTTCTTTCCATTTTGTAATTTCCTTGTTAATTTATATTTATAAACAGACATGCAGACTTATTCTGAATAGATTTTAGTTAAAAGTTGATTAAAAAATCTTTACAAATTTCATGCAAAAAGCTCAACTAAAATTTATAGAATTTGCTCATCAACAGCCGTAACAAAAATTTAAGAAAAATAACAATAACAAATTATTTAAAAATATACCATTGTACACGTGGAGCCTTCTATCATATCTGAGTCTAAAATAACATTCTGAAAATATGATTATGATATCTAGTTTATGCTAATATAAGAATCTATTCTAGCATCTCTACTATCATCTTAGATGGTAGAGATGGATTATACTTTTAATTAGAAAAATGCATTGAATGAGGTAAAATTTATATTTTATTTTATTTACGTAAAAAAATTGCATTGTTGAAGAAATAACGAAGCCCAAATTCTTATAATATCTAATGGTTCCATTAATAGCATTTCGCAAAATATTCTTGACATTCTAGTTTTCTTAACATTTTAAACAAAAGCAAAAATTACTTTTTTTCGATACCGTTATGAAATTTTGATTTTCCAATAGGACAATTTAAGATTTAGGACAATTGAATAGGATTTTTTAGGATAATTGAAAGGTTGTGTATTGATTGGCAGCCCTACCTCAAAGAGTTTATTGAAATGAAATATTTTTAAATCGTGATATTATGTAAAGCTTTAGAAATTGTGATTTCTTTTTCATATGCTAGTTAAAGCAATATCAAATACTTAATAATTAAGTATTTTATATAATATCTAAACTAAAAAACTTAATTTGGCTAATCATTTCGAATACCTAAAGTGGGTGAATACCCATCTCTACGGATTTTTAAATTAAGTATATCACAGTGTTAGAAAGTCAAATGATTATTTTAATTAAGTTTTGCACCGACTTTCATAAAATGTACACTGCATTGTTTGTTACTATTCTATAATAAAATATTAAATTCATTAACAAATTTTTACGTATGATATTTTCTATACAATTTAAAAGACTTTTCTTTGATTAAATAGCTAAAAAAGGGATTTTAGAAATAAATGGACACAAAAATTCTCTAACATTTTTTTTTCTGTCCTCAAATATATGATTAAAAAATTAAATTATTAAAGATATTAGAAAATTTATTAGTAGTATTTAAGTAGAGTATTATATTTTATAGAGTATTTATATTTTATTAGAGTATTTATATTTTATTTAATAACTCTGAATATGTCATCAATATGTTTCAAAAACGGAGGAAGTCCGTGAAATATTCAACAATGGATCATTAATAGACTCGTTGACAACATATAATTACTTTCTTGAAGACTGAATGAATGATAAAAATATTAAAACAAAATGTTTGAATTAATAAACTCATAATTAATATCCGAATTTACTCTATTAACTTATATATATATTCAATAAATAATTAAACCTGATTAATCCAAGAAGGCATTTAAGAGTGAAAATATATGATATTATAAAAAAATGAGCAGCTTACTTATTGTGCGCTTTTCAGTTTTTATAATTCACGACATAGATTTTTTTTATTTGGGAATCTCGTCTTTATACAATTTCTCTTTGCCAATTTCCGATTAATCAGGCCAATTAAAAATGTCATTTGTCAAATAAATTAATTTATAAAAAATAAAAATTAGAAAATTATATCTTATTGAGTTTAGAAATTGTGATTTATATAATTATTAAATAAAGCCTAATTAATTGTCCATTTATTATAAAATGGATATCAATTTAATGGATTAATTAAATTGGTTACTTTTTATTCTGCTCGTCAAATCCTGTTAACTAGTTTATAATTTTCCTTCTATTGCATCATAATAATTACAATCTTTTATTCGAAAATAAAAAAACCATTAATTGATATCTAGTTAGCGATATATAACATACTAATATACATAATAACTAATAATTATGATATATTTTTTCAAAAAATAAACTAGAACAAATTACTAACATAGTGATTAAACCGACAGTAACCTGAATTATGTCTAGCTTTTGTAAGAGGGGGGTCCTCATTACGTATTCTGCACAAGGCCAGAAAAATGTCGAAATCGGCCTCTGAATACAGAGAAAGACCAAAAATGATAATTCAAAAATTATATATGTGTTAAAGTATTTTACAGCGTTTAATGTTGAAATTGTAAAAGTTTAACTTTGAAATTGAAAATATTTGAATGAATAAACACTAATAATTTATTCACAAAAACTGATAGATGCCTTCTCCTTGTCAACAATAGAAAAAACAAGCAGAAACAAAATTTATTTATTTAACGATAACATATATCAAAAGTGAGTTTTTAATTTTTTTTAATCATAGTTTAGAATTTCCATTTCAAGGAAACAATTAAATATCATAAAAGTACATAGAAAAGTTCAATTATCGATGCCTCCCTTATTTTAAAGCTTTGATAATATATTATAGGGTCTTAAATAATCTGAGAAATTATCCTTAAAATCCACAATTCAATTATTTAATCGTGTATTAAAGAATAGAATTATATTTGAGAAACTTTGTCTTTATTTACATCTATAATCAATTTTCAAGTATTTTTATCACAGAGATATACTTTCGATCACATAAAAAAGCGTCGGATGCAAAGATTAGTAAATAATGTTTTAATATAACATTGGTTTAAATAAATTCAAATAATATTCTTTTTCGCCAACATGATTTTTAAAAAATTAAATAGCTCATAAAATAAAAGTAAAATGAATCCTGAATTGGAGAAAAACTAATATCATTTCAAAAATATTTAATAAAAAAATAATAATCCTGGAAAAATAATAAAAAGTAGATGATTTTGGAAGATTAATTTAAAATTAGTTAGAACATAATTAAAAATAGATGATATTGGGAAAATATGTCGCATCTATTTTAGATTCTGCATTATCATCATTAATTTTGAAACCAGCCAAGTAAGAATTATTTTCAGTTACTTAGCACTTCACAGTAATTCTTGAATCCATTGCTAGAAATGTTTAATATTATAAAAAACGAATTTCTTTAATTACTTGGGATAAACATAAAAATTAAAGTATCAGTTACGTATTCAAAATTGAAAATTATATCATTAACCCTTAGTTTTTCCATGAAAATTCTCGATGAATTTAAAAGACAATTTGTTTATAATGAAATATTTAGTACAGAACATATGTCTGTATGCGGGCGATATTTGATATTTTTTTAAATGAATTCAAAGATAACACTAAACGCAAACAAGTAACAATAGCCAAAACTAATATGTAGGTGTGAATTTGTTATGCGCATGCTTTCATAGTGATATCTAAAACATACACTTTCATTATTTTTTGTTAAATAAAATATAGAATAAGCAACCTAACAAAAGCACATTTTTCAAGCAATTGGTGAATGGAAAATGTATTAAATGCTAGCTTCTGCAGCCAAAATACACAGATTTTGACATTTTCAAGATTTAAAACATCGTGTGTGAAATCCATTTATTTTTTTTTATCACCACTATAAAATCATTTCTTACTTAATGAAGATGAATAAATAAATGAAGAAATTTATTGATATTTTTATAAAAGGAAAAATCGTATCTTTATTTTTATAAAGGGAAACATACTGGATAGCTGTAAATATTTATGAATCGTTCCATACAGATTCTAAGACATCGATTGGTTATAATATATTATAGTATATAACCATTATACTTTTCCATAATAACTGTGATGATCTTTTAATTTCCTGCGTATTAAAGAATTTCAAAAACTGGGTTAAATGTTCCAGATTATTTTGAATTCATAAATTCAAAGAAATATCCATTTTAGGAAAAATCTTATTCATCTTATACCTTAAAAACGAGTAATTCTCGTATATATATAAATTTATTTTGAGCATCTCGGAAACGGCTCCAACGTTTGGGATCAAATTTTATGTTTAGATAAAGGTTTGCTTTTTAAGTTATACATATATTTATCTGTGTTATCAATAAAAATGCAATTTTACTCTGAAAGAAAAGTTTTATAACTGAAAATTGTCATTAGGATATACATGACCAGAATAATAAGTGTATCAGAGATAGAAAAGGGGTTAAAACGCCAGACACTTATACGTTTTTCTATCTTCTTCATTGTTATAGTTTCTTGTTCACTATCTTATCGTTTTCGTTGTTCGATCTTGCTTTAATAATTCATTTAGATTTCAGTCATAGCTTTAAATTAGCCTCAGAAGATAATATTTTACTTAGGATTTTACAAAAACTGTCGAGGTGCGCTTGGTTTGCCTAGCACTACATTTAAACCGCACAAATTAAAATTCAAGCATATTTAGGAAAACGTATAAAATATTTTCAATAAATTCTGCTATATCAACTTTAAATTTTTCGGATATATTATAAATATTTTGCATAAAATCAAAGTTGTAAAATCTAAATTCTTGAAAAGAATATAAACTAATATTACTAGACAGGACCATTCAAAATCACTCTTGAATTCCCTTCTAATTATAATAGGGATAAAGATTAATCGTTCTATTAAGAGAAGCTGTCGAATTTTGTAATATATTAAAATAATTACTTTGAAAGATTGTTAATAAATTTTCAAGGACAGTTTCTTTTTTTAAAGTTTAAAAAATTAGGAAATTAAAATTTGATTCCAACAAATTTTTTTCTTAATAAATGGTTTATTGAATAAATTATTAAATAAAACCAAATTATATTTCAAAGTGATACAAAATTATTTTAATTGCATTCTTTTAAACGATTAAACTTTTGAAACTTGGCATTAAAAATGAACAAAATAATAATTAAAAATTGATATATCAATACAAGAGAGCCTAATCTTTGTTAACAAGCAAAAGCTGAAATATTTATTCTTGAAAAAGAATATTTTCAAAATCATTTTCGGTTATCAACTGTCACGCGAAAATAATTAATGAAGGTTTCTAATAAGTTTGTTTTCAAGAAAATACTTATCTTAAGGAAACTAATTAATGAAGTTCCGAGATTCTTTCTGTAAAAAGCAATTAAGTAAGGAATCAAGAACAAAAATAGATATTAATTTAAATGACGGCAAGGTTCATTTAAAGAGGATCTGGAGTATTTAACGACATCAAGCAAATTGAAACGAGCGGCTAGAAAAGTCTATCCGAAGCATTTTCCAGCGGTGATTTATATCAATAAACGATCAGTTGAGCGCTGATAATGCTGGATAGTAATGAAGACATATTTTATCGAATTCCGAGTTGACGTTCACAGTGTTGCCATCCGAGGAACGAAGAGAATAAATTTATCGAATTCTCCTAAGGCGTTATCGTCTGCTGTTACTCGTGATGAATGAGTCAGTTGCAGTCTACTCTCGCGCTGAAGGGAAAAAAAGAATAAAAAATTAATTGCCTGATAATAAGAGGTAATTGGAACCGCGTCAAGTCCCCTCTATTTATATAAATTTGACGGCGAATGTCGAACTGATGGGCAATTATATTTCCCCTGCGATGATCGTCGCTTTTAATCGCTGAAGAATCGATTTTCTTTTATGTGAACAGATGCTTGTCCCGAGGCTATCCGAAGGCCTGTGTTTTTTCGATAAACAGCCTCGCTGTTGATGAGAAAGAAATCACAGGGTAATAGATAAGGGAATTGTAATTTTTTCCTGATTTTAGCCCGGAAGAGAGGTGGAATTTTCATAGAAGTAAATGGCAACCGCGATTAAGCGCTCCATGCAGATGTTCTGTTAGAATGCACGCAAAAACCGCGGTTTTGATACTTTGTAGCATTAAAGTAATATTATTCATAGATTATTATCTCGTTTATTTGAATTTTTGGGCAATTGTGTATCGGTCGCAATTACTTCGATTGTGTTAATTATTTCGTCGATGAATAATCATGTGATGTTCTCTTCCGGGTAGCAAACGTTAACTTTAGAGAGAACTCATCTGGATAATTGATCTCATTATTTTTTTAATATAACGGTTTCATAAACACATTATTTTCATTAAGATTCCTCTTGATGCCATTCGATTTTTTTGTATCAGGAATTTTCCGAGATGATTTTAAAATATTGCATATCTTATAAGAGAAATCATTTAATAATTTGAAGCAAAGTACATAAAGAAACTTTTCATAAATCAAAAAAAATTATATTTATGAATTCATTTCAAGGCGGTAATCAATTATTTTTACAATTTTTTGGCTGATTAAAATTAGAAAAGAATTTGAATTATTCATTAACTATTTCGATAATTATCGGCATGATCTTGGATGGTATTTTCCCAGTTCTTTTATTTAGGGAGCTTAGAAAATATTTTGATAGTAAAGAAACAAAGAAAAAAACATTGTAAAATAACATAAAAAGAATTCAATGTAAAATGAGGCTATTTAGTGCAGAAAACTTTTGGTAATAAAAATTTTAAAAAAAGCCTAAATACATTTAGTTTTTATAAACTTTGAAATAAGTACAGAGATGCAAAAGTTTTAACACCAGATTAATAATAGCAAGAAAACACACAGACATGAAATAATGATTGAAAAATTGAAAAATAATGCGAATATATCATACAGGAAACAACTGCTACTACCAGTTTTAACCAAATAAAAATATTTCCATACACGGTGAAAACGATTGAAAGGATTTTCAGTGTAGTTTAGATGAAGTTGGTCTATGACTAAAGATTACACGAAAAAAATATTTTTATCATTCAGATAAAGATATAAAAGATAAAATTGCACTAAAACGAAAGTTACCCTTACTATGGAAATATAATATATTCGTGGAAAGAAGTTAAATCTTCCTCAGTCTTAATAATGAAAACGGTTTTACTAATAATCAAAATGATATTATAAATCTTTCAATGTGTTGGAAATAAACAGGATACATAGTTTATATTACAGTCGTCAAAATTTGCATCTGTATACTTTAAAGAAATGTAATACGCAACGCGGAGAGATTTTTTTTTCAATAGTGAGTGGAATTTTAATTCATTGAAATTTAAGCGAAATTTTGTAGATTTATTTTTTGTGGAGGGAAAACTTTGAAATATGTTATGGCATAAAATTATATTTATGTCAACTAAAATGTTTTTAAAAATTATGTTTGTAACGATATCAATAAATTTAATGAATTTTCAACAATTATTTTAAATATTTTATATCAATATATTTCTTTTTTATTTGAAGAGAAACAAATCATTTTCATTATTCTTACTATTCGGTTTATTTTTCCGTGTTAAGTTGGTTTCAAAGTAAGGCAGGCTTCCAATAAAATTTTTGAAATTTGGTTGTGCTTAAAATTAAAGACAGAACCAAATACTCATGAAACATTTATTCATGAATTTATTTTTAATCAGATCTCCGCAGCCGGCTATCTGCTGAATGAAAGAAAAATTTTTAAAATCTTTTTTATTTTTCGAAATTTGGCAACAATTTAAAAGACTTTAAATTTTGGCAGGATTAAAGATGTAATCTTCATTAACACTGCAAAGACTGCTAAATGTGATTTTAAACATTTTATAAACAGGAATTTTTAAAACTTAAACATTTATTTTAGTGTGTTAAAATGAAGAGTATCAACTTTAATTTTAAGGAATAGTTCTGTCATTTATTTTGTTATCTACAGTAATATTGAAAAATAGCTTCAAAAGAGAATGAAACATTCACTTACATTTGCAAAGAATTAAAGGATTTTAACGTGGGATTTAGGAAAAAAGCATCGATGACGGCATCCCTTGATTTTTAACACAAACTTTTAACAGAAAACTTACAAGAAATGAACTATTTAAAACGTTGTGAATTAAAAAATTTCCTTAGAATATTCTTTCTCAGGAAAATATGTATTGAAATTTTTGTTTTTCACATTCAAATATTCGAAAAAGTCCAGATCTATGTAAGGAAAGAATAAAAATATTTGATGTCTATAAGCCTACTAATAAAACCGTAAATATTTTTAATGTGTTTTTTAAAACTTTTTTTATCTCTTCGTTTATTAATTATTATGCAACGAAATTGAATTCATCAAAAAAAAAAAAAACGAATTCAAGATTTTTTTTTCCTTGAGCCCGAAAAATACACGTTTAAACTATATATTTTATTTTTATCTTACGTGAATACAATGCCTCAGAAACACTTTAAATCAGATGGGTGAAATTTAATATATGATCTTAACTCTAAAATTTATAAATTTCTATCAAATTTTTAGAGAAATCCAAACGAAAAGAGCTAAATATAAAATTTATCACACCAATTTAATAATAAACTGTATCTTATGCATCACATTTGAAAAAAAAATCTATAGGCTATCTTTCGGTCTTTGCTTTCATAAGTATGTGAACTTGAGACTCAAAAAACACGATTATATAAATATATGCAATTTGATATGTTGCTTTCTTATCCCGAAGGATATTCTTTGTCAAATTTTGGTTCCAATCGGATTAATAAAAGCATCAAAAGTAATTCAATTTTTTTGTACGCATATTAACCCTTTACCGCATATGGGCCCATATATGGTATTGCAGTTTTGACTCAATTTTATTTCAAATTAAGTCTTGTAAAATAATTCGTTATTTTAATCCATCAAATATATATTTAGCAATAATAAAACGCAAAATAATTGTCTACGATTTTATGATAATTCGAAATAATCCATTTTTGTGCAAGTGGGTGAAAAAGCAGACTTGGAGTACGAGTGATTCATTTTCAAAAAAACAATGACAGAATAAAACGTAAGTACTTTTTGACAAAAAATATTTTCGTGAAGTCTATATACTCATTTTTCTCGACGGACAATAATTTTCCGTTTTTTAATTGTAATGGTTTTTGTCTCAGTAAGTACGAGTTAATACATGGTTCCTTAAAAAAAAACCCAAAATATAAAAGTTTTTCATTATTTTTCTTCAATATGTATAATTGGTAATTAAATAAAACTATATGCACCGTGAAACAACATTTTTTCCAACCCTTTATTAATTTATGCATTAAAGAGTTAAAAGCATCCAGCTATCATGTGCCAAAGAACTGCATGTCAATTCATTTTTCATAACTATTATTCACTAATTTCGTTAATAATATACAACAATATTTATTAGAGACAGTGAAAGAAAGTTTCGGAGAGACAACACTGATTTTATTATCATGAATTTTATTTAAATTAGGGAAAAGAAATGCAATATATTTCAACATTAAATGACGAAACTTCATTAAAATCAATAAATCAATCTTATGTTAAAATAAATACATATACGTAGTATAGAGAAAAAAAAACTGCAATCGTCAAAAAATAAGAACTTGAGATTTTGAAGAGTCTCCACGTTTCAGACAGTTTTGAGTTAGAAAAATATTTTTTTGTAAAATATCCATCAGTGTATGACAAAGTTGATTAAAAAACGCTTTGAGTTAATCAGATGAAATTTAATATACTATCTTAATCTCAGATTTCTATAAAATTTTCAACAAAAGTTACTCATAGGAAATCTGTCTGCCCGACTGTACAAAAAAAAAATACTGTACTGTACAATAACTATAAAAACAAAGAACTATATACAAAACAAGTAATATAAAAAAGGTTTTAAAGTCAATTCCTACTTAGGTACAACAAAGAAAGGTTTTATTTTAGTGACTTTTTATTAAATAATTACAATTCACATAAATAATTTATCAAAAAATTATGTCTGGCAAAAATAAAATCAAATTAGCATCCATAAGAAAAAAATTCTAAAATCACTGCGCATGCGTGATTTTTCAACAGCAATTGGGGCAATGCAAATGCGGGAATTTTCTACGCCAGTTGGGATAACGCGATACAAAAATAAGAAATTGTTAATATCTTTTATTCTGTTTTGTTTTAATTCAAAAAGTACTTCAAATAAATCCGAAAAATCTATGAGTTAACAATGTTTAATTTTGAATACAATAAGAAAATTAACAGAATCGTTTGAAATAATCGATTGAAAACATGTTAAGCCTTACCTTCTTAGCGTGAGGGAAAAAAACTGATGAAATGTAGATTTTTGGCGAAAAAATTAGCTTTGAATTAATAAAATTACTCATATTAATGAATTAATATTTGAAAAAACTGCATTAACATGAAGTGTCATCCAACAGAAGCTTTAAAAATGTATTTGAACTTGAGTGAATGAATAAAAAGTATTTTATATTAAAGGAGGAGTTAGAATTAATAAGAGGAATTGAAAAATTCTCGAAACGGATTCAATATTTATAGAGTAGGCACCAATCGGATTTTGAACCAAATCCAATATATGATTTGCACCAAAATCACGTGAAGGCGATAACTATCAAATGCAATAACATAAATATATCAAATTTTTTCATCATTTGGTTGGGAAAAATTACAATTCATCTAAAATTCAAATTCAATTTTCGGACATTATTAACCATGTACCAGGGTTTTATCGCCAAATACCTTGCCTAAGAAAACACGATAGATTCAATCTCAAATACTAAATTCTCATCAAAGTTTAACGTTTTAAAAGTATGATACTTCAATGTTATAGAAGACGTTCTTTGGGATAAAACTTTTAATAGCGAGTATGCGAGAAAATTTCGGGGAGACTACTCCCACTGATTGAAAGGTGTCCCTAGAAGAATCCTGGCGAAGAGCATGTCCTGATTTTTCATTTCGCGGCGTCGAAATTAAAGCATGGAGGGAAGAAAGAACAATCCATCAATACTTGTGATTCACTTGGAGCGAGCCAGTGCAGAGTCATCTATCATGTCCCATTAATTGATCTCTATACATTTTTTTATTCCTCCCCATCCAGTCAAAAGTTAAAAGGTGAGCGAAAGGCAGAGAAGGGGGTCGTGGCCCTTGTTTGTCGCACGTAGGGCCCTGAGGGGGATCAGGATATTAATGATGTTTTGAACCGAAAAGTCCATATGCACATTCTGCATTCAAGTCGATTTTGGAAGCTAACTTAAATGATGGGGATTATTATAATGTAAATGACGACATTTATTAATTTGATGCAAACCTGATTCAGGTGCCTGCAAATGTCCCTCACTTGAATGAAAGCTGTAAAAAATTAGTAATGTTTTGATAGGTACAAAATAGCTGCGGGTATTGCAAGCCAAAGATTTAGAGTTAATCATGGAGAATTGTTCCAATTAAATTAACCCTATCCATTTTTTAATCTGCTTAATACATCTTACATTAAATTAATTATACTCTTACCCTCCCCTCAAGTACTTAATTGTATATTGCCTTATTATGCTGTACATTAATATGTTCATTCATCCAGTTCTATTGTAATCAAGATATTTTTCATTCTAGTTTTTAATCTTTTATCCTTTTTTGTTATGCTGTGTGTAATTGTATTTTGCCCTTTATACTTTTCTTTTCAATTGATTATTGTGTAATTTTCTATCTTTTTTTAAATTTTTGCCAAACCGGAAAGAGACTACATGAGTTCCAGAAATAGAAGTGTGGTGTTGAGAAGCTTTTAACATATTCCTTAATTAAGAACCACTTTCTCTTCTCCCCCGGAGTGGCACCTCGTAACTGGGGATGAGATGCTTCCGGTATGATGGTTGGATCTCGTCAACCCAGCGAGTACACAAACAGGTGGATGTTAGGCTCCCCCCATCGATGACGGAACGTACTCCCATCGGGAAGGGTTGTACCTTGGCCGGTGACGGCCATTAGGACTCAACCACAGTTCCCGCACTTAGCTGTTGCGGCAATCCGGTTATTTAGTGTCGATGGTTAATCCGTGTGCCTTAGTGGCGGATCGGAGAATCTGTTCTATGACTTCTCTTCTCCCCCACCACCTTCCTACACGTGTGTGAGTGTGTCGAAATGCTCAAAATTTTACTAAGCGTTTTATTCTTAGCAATAAATAGAAGAAAAAAAACCAAGTTTACATTTCGAGTATATTTTTTTTAATTTATTATATTTCATTATCTTTGAAACCAAAATTTAAAATAAAAATACAATATTATTACAAAAGCATATACCATATTTCATTTATCTAAGTTATTTTGCTTTTAAATAAAATTTACGAATATATGAATGGTCAGACCGAAAGATGATGAGACTTATTTAATTCGAAATTTGATAGGGATACACAGTTTTGATGACTAACTGTGTGTCCCTATCAAATTGACAAAAACTATGTTGATAAGATTGTGGTTTTAAAATTGTCAAGTTTTCAAAAGTATGCGAAAGGGCAAACTGATAAATGTTTAAACTGTTGATGAATTTGATACAAATACATAATTTAGAAGCTGAAACTTTATTGATCTATCTTCATATGCTTTCTAAATGCCTCCTTCTTTTACACTGACCGAAAGACAGACAGTTTTCTTGAAAAAAGATTTCGTTCCTTAGGTTTTTTGTTTTGTTTTTAAAAAAATTGTTTTTAAATTGTGGTATTGAAGGACATAATTGCACAACTTTTTTTCGGCACCTATGAGATTTGAAACATAAATATCAATTGAAATTTCAAATTCGAATTTTTCGACGATTGCAAGTTTTGTCTTTATGCACTTAACACTTGAGAAAGTGAAAATGCATTACGTCGATTAGGTGATTAAAAATGTTTACATATTTTAAACTTCCACTCGGAAAGGCAGCTTTGAAAAAATCACATTTTTGTAATTCTACCTGAACTTGATATTTATTAATAATTAATTTACTTTTTTTTGCTTTCTGCATGCTAAAGATTAATGGTTTCTAGAACTTCACATTCTTACAAACAGAATATATTTTGAAAAATGATACTTAGATAGAAAGCGTTTGGTGAAAATATCCTGAGAAAGCGATAACCAATCTTAGAAGAAAAAAAATTAAGAAATTTAGAGAGTAGAATTAAGTTATAAAAAGCGTTAAAAAATTTAAAAATGGTTACAATAAAAAAAAATCACTCAATTTTTACAATATATTTGCCAGAAAATATACTAAATTGAAATTTAAACATTCTTTTTTTATCATGCCAAGAATACAAATTTTTTTATCAAAAATCTAGTGACTAAAATAGAAATGGTAAAATCATTAAATTCCGAAAAAAATATCTTCAGTGAAATTAAATTCTCTGTCATAATATATTTCGATTTTTAATAAATCCTTAGGACTTTTTTTTAAGAGATATATATTTCCAGCAGACTATCTCTCATTCACAAAGTATACAAAGAAAAAATAATTTCATTATAAAATTCGAAATCTGGTATTCATACTTTTACAAATATCAAGTTGCACATTATATATATATATATATATATATAAATATACATATATA
>JAOUZG010027945.1:495691-511200 GCA_026289955.1 Argiope argentata
ATGGGATAGCAATATGCAAATATACAGATGGCAGTAGTATCGCAGCGAAAAAGTATAAATGCGCAGTTCATTTTCCAGAGCTTTCATTTGTGTTCAAGTTATTCATGTGAACAGGTTTTTCGTGATTTATGGCGGCACGACGAGAAATAACAGACATTGAACGTGGAATGTTAGTTGGAGCTAGACGCATGGATCATTCCATTGCGGATATCGTTAGTAAATTCAACATTCCGAGATCCACAGTATCAAGAGTGTGCCGAGAGTATGAAATTTCAGGCATCCCATCCCATCATGGACAGCGCAGTGGGCGACCACCTGCACTTAACGACCGATACCGCCGACGTCTGTGTAGAATGGTCAATGTTAATAGACACGCAACACTTCGTCAAATAACTGCAGTAATCAGTGTGGGACGTACGAGGGACGTGTCCGATCGGACTGTGCGGCGAAATTTGTCTTCCTTGGGCTATGACAGCAGAAGACCGACTCGAGTGCCTTTACTGACAGCACGACATCGCCTGCCACGAGCATATCGACTGGTCCCTAGACCAGTGGAAAACCGTGGCGTGGTCAGATGAGTCACAATTTCAGTTGTCACGAGCTGATAGTAGAGTTCGAGTGTGGCGCAGACCCCACGAAGCCATGGACCCAAACTGTCAGCAAGGCACTGTTGAAACTGGTGGTGGCTGCATAATGGTGTGGGTTGTTTTTACATGGCATGGACTCGGTCCTCTGGTGCAACTAAACCGATCATTGACTGGAAATGGTTATGTTCAGCTGCTTGCAGATCACTTGCAGCCATTCATGGACTTCACGTACCCACACAAGGATGGGATTTTTATGGATGAATATGCGCCATGTTACCGGGCCAGAACTATTCGCGATTGGTTTGAAGAATATTCCGGACAATTCCAGTGCATGATCTGGTCATCTATATCGCCCGATATGAATCCCATCGAGCATTATGGGACATCATCGGAAGGTCCGTTCGTGCCCAAACTCCTGAACCATCCACACTTTCACAATTATGGACGTCTATACAGACAGCATGACTCAATATTCCTGCAGAGGACTTCCAACGACTTGTGAACTCCATGACACGTCGAGTTGTTGCACTTCGCCGGGCAAAAGGAGGACCGACACGATAATTAACAGTCATTCCATGACTTTTGTCACCTCAGTGTGTGTATATTATATTATATATATATATATATATATATATATATATATATATATATATGCAACAATGATGTTTCAATATATTAATCTAATTTAAAGCGTAATTAATATCCTAATTTTAGTTTTAAATCAAGACATATTACTTATTTTTGTAACTTTTCTTATTTAAAAACGTTTTTAAATTAAAAAAATAAGAAATTTTTTATTTAACCTATTTTATTTATTATTGCTAACATGCTTTCTAAAAAAGTTGATGATCATTGGATTTTCTCGTGTTCCGAAAGAAAGGATATAAAATCCTTTCAGATACCATAGATTCCCTTTCCTAAATAAACACGTGTCAAAGAAATCTTTATTAGAATATCTTACTCAAATCATTAAAGGGAAACATTACTTTCACTTATATTTTTGTCATGGTGTAAACAGACGCTTCTTCATTTTTTACGTGTAGGAATTATGACTATCAATGTGAAAAAGTTGAATTTATTCCGAAAATTTCTTCATCTCGGCCAAAAATTTTGAAAATTAGGCTTATAATATTTATATCATAACTTTCTATGTTTTAATATTTGCAATAAAAAAGTTAAATATTTGATTCGAAGAAAATATTCAATAGGTATTCAGAAATAAAAGAGCAGGTATAACAAAAGATTATAGAAAGAAATAGGTAACGTGGATTCATCTAAATATCAAATATCTTTTCACAAATGTCAAAGACATAAAAACCCATATAATTCGCATTAAGATTTAAGTTGAATTTTACATTCCATTTCATTAGCTATAATAAAACTAATTACTTTTTGTAGACAATTGATTCGCAGAAAATATTGTTTGCCGTTTTGTTTTCAATTAAAATTAAGATTCACAAATTTCTTTTGATGATTAAACCAAAAAAATATATTTTCAGACATCAAATAATGATAAACATCAAAACCAAGTAACTTGAATTTTGTAACGATTTTTATTCATACCATTAGGCTAGTTTTATAGCATCATAACGCCACTATAAATAAAGTGCAGAACTTCAATTTGCAAGTCGTTTCTTACGGAAATATAATTTCACTTTTGAAACCGTAAATGTTTTCCTTGGCCCTCTAGCGGCCGCTGCAGTGAAAGAGTTAGTTTAAGTCTTGGAAGCAAGCAGTAAACATGATGCTGCCCCGAGCATAATTTTAGGTTATAAAATAATGTCCCAAATGTTTTTGTTTCCATGTAAATCATGATATTTTATTTCATTAAATGTATTTTAACTCAACTGGCATGATTTATTAGTTTTAATCATTTACCCTAACAAAATTTACATTTTGTCCCTCTTACGATCACATTTGTAGAATCTTTCTAACTAAGTTTTTAATAATGGGAAAAAATACACACATTTCAATACATATGAAGAATTGAAATTTATCTCAATTTCACTTCAGCAATGATATTCATAACGAGAAAGAATTTTATAAAGTTTAAAATAGGGGGGATGCACAAAAATGAAATTGATATTATAATGTATGACAGAGAAACAGCATATCACAACTCAAACGAATTACTTAAATTCAAATTCATGAAGGTCTTTTCATAAAAACGAAGTGGCATTTGACCACGTGGGTAGCGCGTTTCCCCCCGTGATTTGGACGTCCTGAGTTCGAGTCCCGGTTTGGACATGATTGTTTCTCTTCTGTGTTCTATCTGTTGGGTGTTTAAATGCCCCCCCCCCCCGCAAAAAGGGGTTGTGCAAACGAATATGATGCATAAAGTAGTTAAGTCGTGCACTTGGCCCTAGTTGTCGCAACTGAAAAAATAAGAGACGCTCACACGACTTAAATTGCTAAGTGAACAGTAAAGTGCCACAAGTCACAAAAACAACAACATATTTATGAATATCTGGATTACTAATAACAAAAAAAGTTATTTGGGAGGGGCGCATGCTGGCATGTCTATAGAATAAGCTATTTGATCTACATCTGCTAAGCTTAGCACTGATATACTTTTGAAGTATTTAAAGGCGCAGTTCAGAGCTATTTTTTTAAAAATTTCTAATTAATTAAAATTTGAGCCAAATTCGACGTGCCTCCACAATTGACGTTAGGGGGGGGGGGGTATGATGTCTGTCCATTTTCCCAAAAAGATATTATTGCCTGCAGCTGATTTTTACAACATTTTAAAGTTTAATTACGATACTTTATTGTTTTCAGTTTGGACAATGTTTCCAAAAATACGTTCTCGTAACATTTTAAGCAGTAGGCTTCTTTGTTACAATGAATCAAAATTGTCTCTACTACTTCATCAAAAAATTTTGTTGCGTGACTTTATCGAATGTTGAGGAAGAAAGAATCTCAAATAAAGAAAATATAGATGTAAAATTAATTTTCCGTAGAAGACAGCATGAACAACTGATTTCTGAGACAATTAAGTTTTTTAAAATCGCATTATGGTATTATTTTTTGTATTCTTCCTTTGCAGAGGGAATTAAGAGCAACAATAGAAAACTAAAATTTAATAACGAAAGAGACTAGTGTGCCTTAACAAATACTTAAGACAAAAAAGAATCGAAGTGAATTCGTGATTCATTAGTAGAATAATGATTACTTTAAACAGTTATTTAATAGACCAGAATTGGATAAATATTACTTCTTAGCTTTAACTTTATTCAGTTTCGTTTATTGGATATCCATGATCATCATGTTATGTGAAAGAGATTATAGTGAAAAAAAAAAGGGAAACTAATAATTCCATCGCATCATTTAGCTATCAAAGATGGTAATTTATGAATTCAGAAACTTTCTGAACAATTCTCATATAGATATAACGAAATTAATTAAGTTAAAAATTTAAAGAAAATAATTTTAAAAAAACATTTGAACGAAAGAAAAATTATTGTACATTTAGATACTCTTAGAAACTAATTTAGGTTATACAATTTATAAACAACTGTAAGGAAAACCTGGACTTTTCTCCTTCAGAATGCAGAAACCGTAGAAAGACACAGTTAGCAAATGGTCGAAGATTTTGTGCATTAAAATGGAAAATACCCCTTAACACATTTGCGATTCTTTCATGTTTTAACAATATATGGTAAATGTCAATGTCAAACATTTAAAATCACGAAATTAGAGAGTAGGAAAAAAAACTAACTCTCATTTGACTCAGCTGTTTATATAAAAAGTTATTTTTCTCTTTTGAATTGAAGTAATGAGTAGCAAAATTGACTTTAAGAGCAGAAAAACTGAATTTATCAAATAAATTGAATAAAAATAAAGATTAAAATGAAATCTGCTGTGCATATTTCAATATATCATGTCAGAACGTCATTTCTTGAACGGCCAAGCACCACCTACTCGTGCAAGTTAAATTGTATGTTTATTCATTTTAATTGTTTCATTGAATGAGCCCCTTTATATTACCAATGATCCAAAACACTTTGTCTCACCTTTATTGTTTAAAAATATCACATTTCCTATTTATTTCCTTTCACATTATCACGTGCTCAAAATGACATTCTTCTACACTTTATTTGCATATATTTTAATCAGAGCTTTTGTAAATATAATGGCAACACGTTAATAAAAGATAATTTTTTGAGTGGCTCATGCACATAAGATTTTTATTTTTCGCCTACGGATTTTTGTTGAAGCCAAAAACCTCATTCCAAAAACAACATCAAGTTCTGACATGATAAAAAAACTCTTACATCATCAAAATAATTTTTATCTATTAAAGTTGCATTTTAAGAAATGTTTTAGTTCAAGCTTCAATAAACTACTCAAGCATAGTTAATTTTCATACTGAATAAAATTAAATTAGATAGTATGTTTTGCATGTTGTTTCTTATCTACACACATTTCTAATTTGATTGGAAACCATTTAAGCAATTGCTTTAAAAATTGTCAGAGTAATGAAAAAAAAAGGATCATTAGTAACAAGAAATACATCAATCATGATCAAAAAGCTCATGATTATAAAGTGATGATCATCAATTTGGGAAGATATTTTATTAGACCAAGTGGTTATCAATCAATGACTTACGTTTCGAGAATATTAAGGAGATGCGATATCCGAGTGACATGACCGTGTCCTACACGACAGGTCAAATATTTGATTGAGAATACGCATGTTTTACCTAAATGCAAATTTTATTAGTAGTTTCGGTATTCTTTTTACTGATTTCTTCGAGCTTTTAAAGCTTTTTACGGGATGTCAATGTAGCTAATACGATTAATATTTGACTAATTAATAAGGTATATCTAAGCTACATAAAACAAATTAATTTATATAAATGTTTAATTTTGACTGTTGACGTAAATGATTGAATTCTTGCTCTGATTTCGCTGAAAAAGAAAATTAAGAAACTTTAAACGAAGTTGACTTGACTCTTGGACATTTTCAAATCTGAAGGAATTTACCTTAGTTAGATTAAGTCATGTTCGTAAAGTTACAGAAAACAGAGAGATTTCATAATTTAAAATAGCGGTCAGAGGATATCGCTTCTTCAAATTTAAATGTATTAATTCCCCCCCCCCAAATAGTAGATATTAAATAGTAATATTGTGGAATAGGCATATTGGCGTAAGCATAGCATTTGGCATGAATAACTATGGTTTGGCTTAATTTAATTATATTAACGTCCAGTTGTAAAGTAATACTATGACTGTTTTGGGACGGACCTCATGATTTTGAACCACGGTCAGATAAAGAGGACAACACCTAAGCTGGCACTTCTCTACATCACACCAATGGAAGGGTGTTTGGTCCCGATGGATTTAACGTGCAACAGCCCCCCCCCCCTCCTCTAAAGCCTAGTTCCAACGACCTGCGAATCTTCAGGTGGGCCACGCATTTCCCCGTTTTACCCCTCTTAAGGTTTCTTGGGGTGATTTTATGTCTGTGGACGCTTCCGAAGTTTCCTGCAAATTGTCGGCAAAGTGTCCAGGCATCAAAGGACCCCAAGAAACCGCAAGCGGGGTAAAACGGGGAATGCGTGGCCCACCTGAAGATTCGCAGGTCGTTGGAACTAGGCTTTACGCGACAGTCTTTCGGTTAAATCCGGTCTCGAACTAGAAATCCTACATCTCCCGAGTCGAGACTTTACCACCAGGCCACCAAGGGACCCTCGGAAATATCTAATTTATATGGATCCTTTCCATGTGGATAAAAGGTTGATTTTAAGTGAAATATTCAATTTATTTTGGATCCATTTTAGTTAGGTATGAAGTCTATTTTGATTGAAATTATTTGGTTGCTGCTCATTTGGGTGTAAAATTGGTCTTAACTGAAAATATCCAGTTGATGATTTATTCTCATACTCTTTTCAATCAAATAATAATAATAAAATATGTCATTCCTGATGACATATGTTGATGGATTACCTCGTTTCCAAAATATCTTGATGGATGGCTTTATGTTTTGTATGCCATCTCAACGTCAGTGAATGCCTTTTTTGTTGGCTTTCACACAAAAGCGCAACATTGTATTCATCTCGGGATAAATTATACAACAAAGGAGGATCCACCCCTTTAACTTAACGCTCTGCTGGCCCTTCACGGCTCGGTGAACCCACTGGCATGGGCACCGTGGAGCGTGAAGGGAACGGGACGGGCCAAAGTGTTATTAATGCGGCGGGACAGGATTCTGCTCACCTTGCTTTTAATAAACAGACATTTCAACCCTTTCTTTTACATGTGTAGCTGTAAAAAGAAATGGCAAAACAAATGGTATGCAATAGAAAACTAAACATTTTAAAATTTCTATAAAATTTATTTTAGTTAGATTAAAGTCGTGTTTGTAAAGTTAAAGAAGAATAGACAGACCTCATAATGTAGAATAGTGGTCAGATAAACAAGACGATGATATCGCCTCTTCAAATTTAACTGTATTATTACCACAAAAAGTAGTCTAGATTAAGTAGTAGTATCGTGGAAAAGGCATGTTGGCGTAAATGTACCGTTTGCAATAATTAAATCCATGGTTTAGCAAAATTTATTTATATTGCCGCAAAAATAAAGACTGTTATGGTTCCCCATGGCTCGATTGGTAGAGCATTAGACTGTAAATCCTTTGGTCCCTGGTTCGATTCTCGGCCAACGCATTTTATCCAAGGACTGGGATTTTAATTTAAAATTGATCTTATTATTTCTCTAAAATCGAGGTGATTCTAGAGCATTCTTTACCGTTCGAACGAGGTGATTCTCGAATGTTCTTCAAATGTATAAAAGCTGAGCTATTCTCAGTTCTTCATTCTGTTCTCCAGCGAGTTGCTTGGTGCTAATAAACGCAATTGTTTCTATCTGTATCTTTAATTGAGTCTTCGTAACAATATTAACGTCCAATTGTAAAGCAACACTAGGATTATTTTGTTACGGACCTCGACATTTTGAACCGCAGTCAGATGACGAGAACAACACCTGGACTGGCACCTCCCCCTCACCACATCACCTCGCACACCAAATTAGCGGGGGATCTTTTGGCACTGACGGATTTAACGTGCTAGACAGTAACTTTAACCATTGATAAATTTCTTATTGAGTTACATAAAAAGCTTTAAAACATCTGCGTTATGTGGGATGATATATTAAGTGTGTTCTTGGATTTTGAAGGTCATAAAAGGAGGTCCAAAATTAACGCAAGATTTGAATTTTCCTTCATTCATGCAGTAAATGGTTGACAACCCTATTGAAAAACCCCGCTTGACAGCTGATAGTTTAGGGTTAGTAAAAATGGAGCATTAGACTATAGAACAAGTTTTCGTTGTTGAAAAATACTTCCAAAATAATGAAGTTTAGTTTAGTTAAATGAACGTTCCCTTGTAAAGCAACACAAGGGCTAATTTGGGACGGACCTCGTAATTTTGAACGACATTGAAATAACGAGGACGAAACCTGAGCTGGCATCCCATTTCCACACCACACCATACCAGCGAGAGGACGTTTGGCCCTGACTGACTTAACGTGCAACAAGCCCCCTTACACGATTGTTCTTCTGTGGAATCGTCCAATGATATGCATTGATGCATTGTGATAGCATTTCCACAGTTGATCAACTAGATCGCGTGGTTTAACACCATTGGAATTCTTTTATGGAATTAATTGAAGTGAAATGTCTGCGTCAACAAACTCACAAGCACGCGAGCATTGAAGCAAGAAATTCAGATTCGGAGAATTTCTTAGAAAAATTTTGCAAAAAAGTGCGTATGTGCCATCAAAGCCGTGGAGGCAATTTGCCCTATGTGTTATTCCATATATACCCCTCACTTGTGTACTTTACGATTCAATAGCAATATAATAATTTAAAAGAAAAAACTGTTTATTTAATTGAAATTTTGTGTTAACACGCTGCTTTACCGTGTAACGTTCAATTTTTATTAACCCTTAATTATTAGCAGTCAAATGTTTTTTAATAGGGTTGAAAATACTAAGCGAATGGTGGCAAATTCAAATCTTGCATTAATTTCCGGATGACTTCCTTTAGAAAGAACTTTATTAAATAAAGCTTTTGCTTTCTATACAGCGCTTCATTACATCGATTCATCATGTTAATAAAACTGTTAACATATTCCAGATGAGATTGACTTTTTTAATGGCGATTTCGAATTTATAATCCTTTGTAGCCTAGCCCTCAATCCTTTAATTATAAATTTGAAAGTTGAAGAAAACTACTTAACGCTTGCCTAATTTCTTCAAAATTTAGCATTTTTATACAAATTAGGCATTTGTGGATTCCATGCACATGTTAAACATCAATTGTTTGTCAAACTCAATTGTTTATTCATCGTTTTATCATAAAGAAATAGTAATTTTATGTTTTTGTCCTCACCAAAGTCATCCGGATTCTAAAAAGGTAAAAAAAAAAAGAAGAAGAAGAAGCCTTGATTAATAAATAAGTAAGACACTATAAGAAAGAAGAAAGTGAAAAGGGGGAGAGAGAGAAAAGCATCTTCATAATCAACCATCCGTAAATCCATTTATTTCAAGGCTTGCTGCCCTTAATATTCCGAAATGAAGGGTGCTCTCGAACAGAGGAAGCTTCCTTTTTCTTTACTGGTGCTTTTGATTTGCCTTCCCTTTGACTCTGGAGGGGGAGGGAGGTCAGGGCTGGTGGGCGTGGTGCTAAAACACACAGACAATGCATCGTTAAGACTATGGTTGTTTGGACAACCCTCCATTTGGTGGACCGCCCACATCCTGATGGTTGTTGCCATAACCTGGTGGGAAACTATGGGAACTTGTGGCACCTCGTTACCGACGAAGCCACAAAGCGATTAACCAATGGGAGAACAAAAAGAGCTAGATTGCGTCATCGAATTTCACTGTGGTTGTCTTACCGAAAAAAACTTTTGAACTCTCTATGCATTAGAAAACTTCAGTACCCAAAGTTGGTATTTGGAAGCAAAATCTCCGACTGACATGAGAATTCTTCATATGAGAATATACATGATTTGTTAGCTTGATCTTTAATTTGCAAGTTGTTTTAGCCGACCAGTTAGCTCACCTGGGTTAATAGTTATTTCAATGCTGAATAATATTTTAGGCTATAGCTCAAATTCTAAACTCAATTCCTTTGATTCATTGATATACACTAAAGTACTATTGCCGATGTCCTGGCTTCTTTATGCTCTGGGCGTCTCGGGTTAGAGTCCCGGTTAAGGCATGGCTGTTCTTCTGTTTTCTATCTGTGAGGTGTTTGAATGTGCCCGCCCGTAAAAATGGGTTGTGCAAGCGAATGTGAAGCGTAAAGTAGCTAAATGGTACTTTTGACCCTAGTTGGCGCTACTAAAACAACAAGAGACGCTGATAAGGCTTAAAATCTCTGATGGCCGTCAGTGAACTTGTACGTAGCAAGTGCCATTAGTAGCAACAACAGCAAAGTACTAGTTACTAACAATATACGTCATGCTCTAACTGAACTCATAATTTTTAGCAGAATTTGCTCGCTCATCACTGGTGGTACCGAGAACATACCCCCGAAATAATATAAAATAATATAAAGAAGTAATATAAAAAATTAAGTCAGTTCCTACTTAGGTCAGAAAGAAGTTACCTTTTATTACACAATTACAATTAATAAAAATAATTTATCAAAAATTGATTTTTTCAAGAACTGAACTCTTTACGTGAAAAATACCGAAATCCTTGTATTTTACCGATTGAGCGACTGCCTCTTGATTTCAATTTTCATTACAAATTGTTAAAACTAAATTTAATGTATTAAAAATTAAATTTAATTAATGAATTAATCTTTGAAAAAACTGCAGTGTATGCTTTGAATTTTCAACACCAATTGGGATAAAGCAAATGTGTTAAATTCTTCGAGTCAGTTAAGGTAACTCAATGCAGATAAGAAATTTTAATTTCATTTGTTATGTTTTATTTTAATTCATAAGTACTTTCAAAAGAATCCAAAAAAATCTATTAATTAACAACACTTAATTCTAAATGCATCAAACACTAAGAAAATAAACAAAATCCTTTGAAATAAGGGGTGGAAGACATGCTAAACCTAATTTCAAAAAAACTGAATTTTTACTAATTTGGTGAAAAAGTTGTTTTTAATTAATAAAAACTAACCAAAGTATTTAATTACTATTTCAAAAAACTGTGTTAATATAAAATTCCATCCACTACAAAAAATATATATACCCTCCCTATATTATATATATATATATATAGGGAGAGTATGAACAAATAGTAAGAATTGGGGAAAAACATTCTTAGAACTCAAATACGTAATTAGTAATTCCTTTGATATATCTTCGTTAAATCTCATGCATTTGCCTTTTCTGCGTATAAAATTAATAAGGCGTCATTATTTTAAAATAATTTTCAGGGTTATATTTATAAATTTAAAATAATTTTCAGGGTTTTGGTAAATCTATATATAATAAATAATTATTTACTATACTCAGGGGAGAAAATCTTTAATCAACAAACTTATTCAGATTACATGATAATAAGAGTTAAATGTAGTTAAATTTGCATCCCCTTTGTAATCAACAATAAACTTATTTTAGGACGAATCTCGAAATTTTACATCGTGATCAAATAACGACGATGGTATCTAAGTAGGCATCCCTTTTCTCCAAGCTTTCATACCGTATTAGAGGGATCACATTCTATTCCAGGGGTTTTAAAGTGCATAATACTCGTTTTTTCGGTGAAATCGCATGACCACATTGTAAACATTGCTCAAAATCGAATGCGAGTATCACTTTTTATCGTTCAAATAGGCAAATTATTTGAAACATTAAAAACTAAGAATGATAAAAGCAGAGATGGTTATTAATAAATCCACATCTATGTTTCCGTGAATCATATAAAAGAGCTTCATGGAAGGAAGAGTTTTTATCTAAATCGTAGAATTTCATCAAATAGAGAGCCTGGATATAAAGAACAATTGAAATTTGAAAAGAAAATGCGGTACTTTTACGTCAGCCGGGTGGCAGCGAAAAATTTCTAAAGAAATTTGGCAGAATTCTACATTATTTGGCGATATTTTGCTGTCACCCGGCTAACGGAAAAGTTCCGTAAACTCCATGCAAAAAATCAATTAATTTGAATAAATTAGAATAACATTTGGAACCAGTTAAAAGGCATTGATAAATTTTACCAAAAAAGTAACATAAGTCATTAACTACAAGATCTTTTCCTAAACTTGCAAAAAAAATCAAGGGCACAAGTTTTTTGGTAAATTCTAAGAACGAAGCGTGACTCCAAAATACTGTTTCAGTACTTAATCCCATGCGATTTTAAGTTCAAATTAATACCTCAGCGAGAATACGAAAATCTAACCATTGCCCTGGTTTTTTCTTTGAAGAGATATTTATATATCAAAAATAATTGACTAATCAAAGAACGTGTCCTTCATCCCCATTTATGGATCCAATTTCATCTATTTTTATTTCACGTTAACGTAAATGATTTCCAGATAGATCATTAATAATTTGCCTATCCTCTAAAATCTTTATTTTCAAAAGCATTGTTTAATTGAGCATTCTTTAAAATTGTCGTAAGAGAAGACTAAGAATTTAATAAAATAAATTTATGTTCAAAATTTAAATTTTTTTCTAGAATAATGCAATTTGGAATAAATTAAAATAAGAAGTTCCAATAATTTTTAAAACAATAGTTAAAACACGTTCTTAAGCCTTCAGAAAAGACCACGTCTTGAAAGCAATTATCATTGTGAAAACGTGCATTCTTTGTCAAAATGTTTTAGTGAATAATTTTTTTAAAACTCTAATCATTAAAAGTGAGATTATAGTTTTGCTTGACCGTATACATAGCATAGTGAAAGTATTGTAATGATCGAACATTTTGAATTTGAAATTTTGACCAATTACCACATTATAGACCTCTCTTAGTTCGAAAAACTCATTTTTGGAAGCAGTCCGCGTTCGTATCTGTTACAAAGATAACACAAAAATACTTTAAACTATAAGAATGAAATTTGTATACGATATTCATATCAAATTACGAGCAAACTCATTACATCGGTTTAGTTTAGTTATATTAACGACCCCTTTTAAAGCAGCACTAGGGCTATTTTGAGAAGGATCTCGTAATGTTGAACCACGGTCTTTTTCGTTAGCCGGGCGCCAGCGAAAAATCGCCAAATAAAGTAGAATTCCTTCTAATTTCTAAGGCGATTTTTCGCTGACACCAGGCTGACGAAAAAGCACCACATGGTCAGATGACAAGGACGACACTTGAAATAGCACCCCCTCTCTCCACAAAACCCCAAGCCCCATCAACGGGATAGCATTTGGCCCGGACATTAAACGTTCTAATAAATCAGCTTACAAGGCGGTTATTCGATTGAATCGCGTCTCAAACATGAAACCCTCCAGTTCTGATGCCGATATCTTATCATCAGGCCATTGAGATCCTCCATTCCACCAAAAGTCTGTCTATCCGACTATTCAAATATTAGTTAATACGATAACTAATAAATGAAAAGAAGTAGATTGACCAAATTCAGTATACAGATTTAAAATCAATAGCGTACCGAATTTTGAATCAGATCCGATAAGGAGTTGGCCATCTTTATTTTCAGAAACACTTAAAAATAAAATCTGAAAAGAATTTCCTTAAGATATTAAATTTAGTGTAGTTTTTTGTGACAAATTTTCGTTTCAATCGGTCGGGGAAAGAGAATCTAAAACACAAATTCGATATTTGGATACTAAAAGCCCCATTCCCAGATATTCCTACTGATTGCACCCCACGCGCAGCTTCAAACCGATTGGCCAAACAGAACAGATGAAAAATAAAGCATCAAGGGGGAGAATTTCTATCTTGTATACTCAACGTTTTGATTTCAGACGAAAATTAAAAACCGGTAGAAATCCTAACTTAAAATTACAGTGAAGATGGAGTTTAAGCCATCAGGAACTTATTTTTGGAGAGTATCCAATTCGAAATTATGACATACATTACAAATTTTTAATCATTTTTAATGTGTAGTTACTAAGTCACATTTGTTTTTATGGTAAAAACTTAATTCATCATCTAGATTTCCTTCCAAAAATCATATAGTACTATTATATATTTAAACACAAAACCTTGCAAAATGATATCGCATTACTTGGGTAATATATTACTGTATATTATACTAATATAACAACATTTAATTTGACTAATATTCAAATTTAATGCTATATTATTTGAACTTCAGGCCAATTTTCGGTAAAAATTCTTCCTATAAGTGGTCGATTACTTGGCGTATAAATATCTTTCAAGAGAAAGAAAACACTTATCTGATAGTTAGATTTTTTTATGTCATTAAAAGACAATTTTTCATATTTTACTCTTGTAGTTTTAATGCATGAGGATATTCATTTAGTTCATAGCATTACGATTATATACAAATAATTAATTCAAATTGCTTCTGATATTCCATTCAAAAAATTCTTCGTCTATAATTATGACACGACGCTCAAATATATATCTTATCCAGATCTATCATCACTTTCTCAATTTTTACCTGATGACAGCTTGATGACACGCTTATTACCACCCCAAATTACACAAACCTTAAGAAATCAGCCTTATATATATTCAATACACACTACAAACCGCATCAGATCCAGCAAATGTCCTTCTCCATCAGAGCAAACGATATTTTTCGTCAGCACATTCTCCAGGCCTAAATCGTTTGCTGAAAATAATGGCAGCTGCCAGAGATCTTTAGCACTCCCCTGGGCGCCAAACGAACAGAAAGACCCTACAATTGTAAGAACAGACGATTATCATTACCGAGGCTGTTCCGCGTCCGTGTTAAGGGGGCAGCCGAAAAGAAACAAAAACGAAAATAAACCTGTCCGTTCTACTTGAGGAACAGAGGGAAGACTCCTTTAATATCGGTTGCTCCGAGGAGAATTTTACACAACCTGTCATTTGGGGGTGGGCAAAAGATTTCCCACTGTAGAAAAAGATAGGAGACGAAGGGGGGTGAGGGTGAGTACATATATGCTTTTCGAAAAGAGACGGTATTTTATATAGATAGTATTATTTCGTTTTATTACAGCGAATGGCACAGTGCTTGAGGACTTCCGATTTCTATGTTGGACAAAATTAGAGGTTTTAAATAAAAAGACCAGACTTTTCTGACAGTTTGGCTGGTATTTTAAGTGATTTCTTTTTTTCATGGATGTCAATTTTATGTACATCTAAATGGCAAAAGGAAAAAAAAAAAGAAAATGAAAATGCATTTATAATCATGTTTATGTGTGGAAAATTGGACGATTTTTATATTTCAAATTTTTTCGAAGATTTTGTATTTCTTTTAAAGAAAAGAATAATTTATAAAAGGTAGAATAATTATTTATGTGTGCATACAATTTTGCAGAGAAATTAAGAAAATGAAATGCATTACACTCAATTAAATATCATGTTTACAATTCTCACAACTGTAATAATAAAATTCAGGCGAAAATAATGTAGAGTTTAGAAACGTAATAATTTAAAAATGTTAGCGGTTAGTTTATTGGACCAAATTTTAAATAAAATAAAATCATTTTAGATATATTTTTAAGAGTTATATTAGCAATTATCTTTAAGTACTAGGTTCTTTTCTGTTAGCTGGATGCAAACGGAAAATTGTCTAAGAAATTTGGCGGGATTCTACATTATTTGGTGATTTTTCGCTTGCGCCTGGCTAATGGAAAAATATCGTACTATTATGAGTACATTTTATTAGTTATTTTTAGAGACAAATGAGACTATAGTTTTATATTTTAAAAATGTGTCAAGTTATATATATATATATATATATATATATATATATATATATATATATATATATATGTGTGTGTGTGTGTGTGTGTGTGTGTGTGTGTGTGTGTGTGT